>BMAO01021684.1:0-17721 GCA_019973975.1 Trichonephila clavata | reverse complement strand
TTATTCCAACTACCTAAGCCCACACACTGGACTTTTTCTTCTGGAGCATATGGAATCCTTAGTTTGCAAAAAGCCTAGGGATTTGGCAAATGCTTTTAGCGAAAATTGTTATGCCGATAAATCAACGCAACTTCAGGAAACCTCTAAAGGGTGCGCCAGTCACTCATTCGCCGGTGTGAATTGTGCAACAACACGCGTGGCCGCCACTTTGAGTGCTTCTGTGATTTTTTTCTCTAAACAATTAATCCTACTGTGCAACTTTAAGCATCGTTCATTCGCTTTCCCATGAAGTTCAAGTTTTAATTCTCTTACTCTTTTCTGCCTCTCGAAATGGAATGGGTCTCTACGTTCCATGCTACTCGTACTTATTGCTGATCTCTGAATGGGTACTCTCTTATCTCTCTTATTTGTTAAGACAATTTGACTTATCTGTGTATTAACATAGATATAGGGTAGCTATTTAGATACCTTCATATTTTGTGTGTCAAACGGAATTTAATACTGTAGTGTTAGTGAACCATTTGGGGATGACCTAAGTCACCTTTTGTTTCAAAGTTTCTATGAAGCTGAGTTGGCAATTGAACCTATTAATAATGATACTAATAATATTCTTAATGAAGTTTCCCCCCATAATATCAAATATTATTCTGGATCGAGCGGAAGTGAGTATAAAAGGAATGAACGTTTAACAATAATACCACCTAATTTAGTTTATTCATTGTGCTCCTGTATAAGATGTCGAGATTCATCTCATCCATAAGGACCCTTCCCTTTCCCCCACCATTATAAATATAAGACATAATCACATACACATATTCTCTCTTTCTCTATCATTCAACTGTACTTATTCTCTCATTTCAATCAGTGTGCATTTGCTTTCCAAATTTTTTCCAGGAGAAATATAGATATTAGTTTCAAATTAAACTACATTTCAGTTTTTACATTAAAAATTTAAAGCTGTGCAAAGGTTTCAATGCAAAGTCCTTTATATAGTGGAAATACATGAAATAAAATTCTCTACAGCTGACAAATCTTTTTTTTTTTTCGATTGACACAAAAAATTGATAGAAAAAGTTTTCATTTTTTTTAATAATGTTTCAGTGAAAAAATTTTCTGAAATTATATAAATACATGTCATAAAAGATAAGTATCGTAAAATCTTGTATGCCGATACATGTTGTGCGACTGCATGTCCTAATAATTCTCGTTCAGAATCGATGGAATTGTAGGATATTTTCCAGAAAAAGTAACTCTGAGTACAGTTGACCTTCTGTAAGTCATGTTATAATAATGTTATTAATGTTTGATAAAGTTAACATAGATGTTTTGTATTAGTTTGTACAATGAAATTAAAGGGATAAAACTGTGTCTTCATCTTTTACTCAAAGTCGAAGTATGAAGGCAGTTCCTGTGGGGGAGAATAATACAGTTTCAAGGTCATTTGATGTTTGGTTTTTAGGTTAACTTCTTCTAATTATATTAAAGAGCGACTTATAAAAAATCATTTTACATTTATTTCAAATCTTTACAAATATTACATTCATCGTCACAACTTTGTATTTATCCATAAACTACGAACATTGACGCACATAAGGAGGGGGGGGGGCTGGGTCTAGACCCCACCCCGAGCTCTTGAATTTTTTCGATTGGTTATAATCCTATGTATAATACATAAAACTTAAATATTTGTTATTAATAATTAATTTTATTAATTAATGCTAATTATTTATTCAATAGTTAATTTTTTGGACCCAACCCCTTTGAAAATGTTTGTGCGACACACACACACACACACACACACACACACACACACACACACACACACACACACACACCACACACACACACACACACACACACACACACACACACACACACACACACACACACACACCACACACACACACACACTATTTTTAATTGAGATCTGTTATTTCTATTAAGAAAACATGATTTATTCACCTTAAATCTCTAGTAAAGAGTAATGGACAAACTTATTTAGTTAGAAATTTTTTTTGAAAAAAATGCAAACTACAGAAAAACTCCTGTTAGAGAAAGCATGACACAAAACGAATAGCAAAAACCATAAAAATATTTCTAAACACAATTGAAGAGAAACAAACAATCAGTCAAACGCATATTGCAAATAAAGGAACACAAAAAAACATCACACAAAAGAACCCTAAAAACACTGAGAATAAAAATTAACGCACATCCAGAGTTCAAAAGCCGTAAAAATTTAATATTTAAGAACATTAAAACACAGTAAGCTTCTTCTGAAAACTTGTTAATATTTTTATAAAATTTATATATAGTGATAAATCATTTATAATGTGCAATAACCTTATAAATAATTTACAAAATATGAATAAATATAATTATATATTATAAATAATTTTTATTTTAAAAATAATAATTAAATTAAAAAATTATTTGTAATATAACATGATTGTATTTATTGTCAAATAAGCAATTATTTCTTAAATTTATCGTTGGTACAGCAAAATGAATTCTGCTAAAAATATCAAAGCAGTCGATCATGCTATTGATGAATTTATAAGAAAAACGGAGCACAAGAAAGATTTCGTCGTGATTTCAAACTCGGAATGCCAACAACAAATACGTGGATAGGGCCGGCGGGCGACCGGGCAAGATGCCTGGTGGGTCGGAGGGGTTTCGGGCCGATCAAGAAACTGGAACAATTTAATCGACTGAAGATTCTCTGAGACAGCTGTAAAGACAGACATGCAATTATTTTTTATGATGATGATGATGACAATGAATGATATATGTATAATTACATTTCATATGGGGCCTTAGGACCGACGTATCCTTTCAGGGTCGATTTCTTTGGTCCATCCCCCACTGCGTAGATAAAGAGTACGATAAATCCTGCGAATAAAAATGATTCTTTCTGCAAATCAAATAGCCCACAAACCTATTTTACACCTTTTTGCGAATTTACTTTTATTATAAAGCCCCCCCCCTCTCTCTAATAAGGCTGATCTCTCTAATTCAAGCGGATAACAGCAAAATATAAAGCTTTCAAGGCAAGCTCATATATATATATCCTCTACTTTTGCACTTGGGGAACCTGAGTATTTCATACGTTTTAGAGAACAAGTCATCAATATACAGTGCAAAATTAAGGTATAAATGTAATGCTAAGATCAGTAGTTGGGTTTGAGACGAATAGGGATAGCTTATAAAGATGACCAATCTATAAAAATAAATCATTCGTTTAAATGAAATGTTGAAAAATGTTTGGAAAATTTAAATCTCAAAAGTGATATTTAAATATTAAAATGAGGTATGTTTTATTTTCAAATTTTTTGATCAAGTTTTTAATTTAAAGATCTTTACCTTGTAATAGGCATGGCTGGTTTTGCACTTTTTGCGCCCATAGGCAAGATGAAAATTGCCACCGCAGCCGCTTTTAAATCCTATCCCTCCAAAATTCATCAACCACTGTTAGAATTTGGCAATTATAAAAGTAATTCTTCCTCGGTTTCTATCTCTGTTCAAAATATCATTCTCTTGATTAATCATTCCATGAAGAACATTTATATATGTACTGGTTTTATGTTTTTTTCTCTTTATTGTATTGCTAATTTATTGAAGTGTGTGTGTAGGCCTATTTTCCTCTCTCAATTGAGTTCATTTCTTTGAAAATTAAAAGCACTTTGTCGAGCCAGTATTGTAGTTTAATTAACGTTGCCAAAATACAATCATGGGTAAAAAATTACGCATTTCAAAATTTATCGTCCTTAGCCCAAGCCCCATGTTCCTATTGCCTATTGTTTGATATATCATTCTTATTTTCCATTTCATTGGACTAGTGTATAACCTTCATTTACAGGGGAATTTTGGTTTCAGAATACTGGTTTCGCTGCTCCGAAGGGTTAGTGTATTCGAGAAAAAGTCTTTATATCACCTAATACATATACTTAAGACTACATGAGCAATACTGAAAGCTTTTGCGCGAAGCCTTCATTATTCTTAGTAGGCATCAAAGTTATCACGGAACGCGTAGTGGAAGTGAGAAGAGCGACTTAAGTAATCACTCTTATTATTTTGGGCTATTTATAATCATTAGTTCCATCTCTGAACGAGGCCGCGGTAATCTGTGGTCAACGGACTTGTAGCTGGCGTGTCACGAATTAGAGCCTAGTACCGCAGAAGACTCGCCCTGCAGAGGGGGCCAATGCACTTTAAATCTTTCGAGGCTCAAACGTCCTCCCGTTGGTGTGGTGTGGAAGTTAGAAGGAGGCAGCTCAGGGATCGTCCTCGTCACTTGACCGTGGTTCAAAATCGCGTAGTCCATCTCCAAAAGTTCTCGAGTATCTGAATAGTGTGACGTTAATATTCACTCACTCGATCTATAAATAGAAGACTGTGTAGCTCACAAAAATACATCAATAACAATAAAACACAGAAATAAACGTAAAATATAGCATTTTTTTACCTACAATTGCCCACTCTCTGATTTAATAACATTCACAAAATTAGTTTTGTAGATTTTCTCAGTACTCTTATCAATCGTAATTTTATTTAGTGAAATTGAAGAACGCGAAATTCGCTTTCGGCAGAGTGTAACTTTTAGTATTGAGTCTTAATTTTCATATGTAGAAGTATTATATAATAGACGTTCTGTGTGTGTGTTAGAACTGTACTTCACTTTATCAAATATTCAGAAACAATTTTTAATATTTTGTTTTGTCTTAAGTTTCAGATTTTTTTTAACCAAAAAATTATAAACAATGCAAAATGCTTCAAAAATAATTTGTAAGGAAAGATAATTTTCAGACGCTTGGGGGATTTTCTATTTTATAGCCTTTCTCTTAGATAATAACAAAAACATGTCCAGAAATAATTAGCTATTAAAAATTTTAACAAGACATTTTATTTCTAATTTTTTTTATCGGTATACTTTTTTTAAAAAATTCCTAAAAGAGAAATATGATTTTCATATTGGTTTTATCCCTGAAAATTTTTGTTCTAGTTTTCTATGGTGGATTTTACTTACTATTAGAAGTTTATAACACAATTACAAATAATTTTCTAAGAAAATATATATTACTAAAGTAATCTATTATCTATACAAATAAATAAAATTGAAGTGTCTGTTTGTAATTTCAAACTAGCAGCTTTTTACTAAAGACATTTAAAGGTAAATACGGTACTTATATCAAAAAATCAATTTTTAAAATTTTTGTCTGTCTTTCTGTCTGTTTGTTCCGGCTAATCTCTGGAACTTCTGGTCCGATTTTAAAAATTCTTTCACCAATGGAAAGCTACATTATCAGGGAGTAACATAAGATATATTTTATCTCCATATTCCCACGGGAACGGGAGATATGGGGGTAAAACGTTGCTTACTTCCCACCAAGTTGGCGCAAAGTTATGCATTTGTGTTCAATAATGGAAACTTTAATAAAAATTTGATCACATTTGTAACAAATAACTGAAACATAGTGTAATTTAGCATCTTTACAAAAAGCAATTTTTTAAATGGTTTTTTATTAAACGTCTAACGTTTATTACGTTACGTTTGTTAAATGTCAAACTCAAACTTTGAGAAATATCGCCAAGTTGGCTAAGAAGTTCTCTATTCCGACAATCCCAGATATTTTAATGCAAATTTTCTCCCACTTTTTAAAGAGGGAAACGAAATAAAGTTTTAGCGAATTGCACGCGCGTGATATTGAAAATTCTATGGTAATATTAATTGACAGTTTCATAAAAAGTTTTGATTAGTTTGAATAGTTTTGAAAGTATTTATTACTTTGAATTTTTGGAATAAGTACAAAGTCTACATGGCGGAAGATATTTTGCGACGAAAACCAATCAAATATGCCTTTTAATGAGCACATCTACAACGAAACGCAATAAAGGTTTTCGGAATGGTTAGGAGAAAGCTACATGATTTTGGAATGATTAGGTCTAGACGCGTTGACGGAAATGGCTTCGATATTGAAATTACTTGAGAATTAAACTACAATTTCATAGCATTGCAACATCAAGTAACAGAACTTATCCCTCAATTAACTCCAGAACAAAGTCACGTTTTCCAGCAAGTGTTACGCAAAATAGAATCCGGCAGTGGTGCACTCTTTTTTTTCTCGAAACCCCTGGAGGAACAGGAAAAACGTTTTTGCTAAACTTATTATTAATGACCATCAGAAAAACCTAGAAGATAGCAGTTGCTATGGCTGCTTCTGGTATAGCCGTGATTTTACTCACCAACGGTCGTACTGCACATTCCGTTTTAAAATTATCGCTTAATCTTGCATTTGAAGATTCCCTCATCTGAAATTTCAGAAAAAATAGCTCTCAAGGCAGGATGCTTCCACAATGTAATCTTTTAATGTGGAATGAAAGTACGATGTCTCACAAGAAAGCTGTAGAAGCGTTTAATTGGACTCTTCAGGATTTACGAGATAGTACAGATATTATAGGAGGAATGGTAGCTGGTGAATTCAAGCTTATGGGGGGAAATGTTGAACAGTTCATTCTGAAAACGAACATGAGAGTGCATCTTCATAATGACGTAGATTCGGAACATTATGTAGAGACGTAATTGAAAATTGGTTATGGATGTTTGGACGCAAATGCTGGAGGTTATATTTTACTTCTAGGGAATTTTGTAATGTTGAAGGGAAAATGATGTAAATCTTATTGCTCAAATTTACCCGGGCTTGCAACAAAATTTAAATTGGGATCAGTGGTTGCGCGCAAGATCAATATTGGCGCCTAACAATGACATTGTCATTAAAATCAACATTGAAAATTTGAACGATGAGTGGGGGAGGGGGGGATTGAAGAAATGATTATCAGTGAATACAATCATGGATAAAGAACAAAGTACTTCATATCCCGCGGAGTTCTTAAATTCACTTGAACTTTCGGGTGTACCTTCACATAAACTTCAATTAAAACTAAATGTACAAGTTATGCAAAATCTTGATGCTCCTCGACTATGTAAAGGAACGAGGCTTTGGATCACAAAACTGACGCAGAATATACTTGGTGCCAATATTTGAAACACATGTCATGAAAAAGGATAATGTTATCATACCTCGAATTCCAAGTATCCCCACTGACCTACCGTTTCAATTCAAAAAAGTTCAATTTCCAGTTTTACTGTTGCTATTAACAAAGCTAACATTTCAGATAGCACGCGGGTGCATTTGGAGAAGCAATGTTTTTCCCATGACCAACTATATGTAGCCTGATCGGTGTGTCCAATGCCCAAATCTTCACTTATTTGCAACTGACGGAAGAACATATAATATGGTATACAGTAGCATTTTAGAATAATATTCTGTTTTGAGTTCTTTTAAAGAGGAATTATATATTAGACGTAGATACTTTCGATTTTTAAAAATATTAATAGTTTAAGTTATTGAATATTTGTTGTTAATTATTATAATAAATTACGTTTTCAGTTTTTTAAAACTAAGCTCAATTTTAGAATTTTTAAATTTTATTGGTTCCAGTCAAGGAATAAAAAAAAGTACTATACTATATTATTTACTTTCTAATGATAATGATTACGTTAATGATATGATTATTTAAAGACATCAACGCGAGCGAAGCCGCGGGTAAAAGCTAGTATAGTAATAAATAAAGAGTTATTTTTATTGCGTGCAAGTGCGTTTAGAAAGTAGTTTGAAATAAATAACATTATTTGAAGTTTTTTTACCTTACATGTATTTCACCTTGAGATTTTAGCAAGTATTTAGAGTATTTTATGCATGTAAAATTAGATGGATCTTTTACGCTTATAGCAAATATTAATGTTTCTAGCATAAGTGGCAATTTTTTTAAAAAAAAAATAGTTCCTTATTAGTTTTAAAATATAATACTTTTAAACATATTTTTGCGAAATTTAAGTTTTTGCGTTTAAAATATTAATTTGCAGGGCATCAAATATATGCCAGCTATTTTTTTAGTATTCACTGTACATATTCAAGGCGATTCGTGTGTAAGAGATTCAGAGTCGACTCGAAATTACATAGGAATGCAGGGTCTCAAATGTTGTGGTTGCGAGCTGCGGCGCAAAGAAGCAGAGAAAAAGAATAGAAACAGCAAGCCATTAATGGGTCAGAAAACATTTCATTGAAAAAGGTTGTACTGCAACAGGTACTCGAAATTAAGAACACAAGTCGTCTGGCAGGCCCGATAGCGAAGCTGCGTGGAATTCTTTACGTTCTGGAAGTTTCCTGGCATATCACGTATATTCTCGGCAGCTACAGATATTCGAGCGATGAGGTGTTCAACAGAAGAAACGAGACACTAAACTTTTTATGTGACCTCAGAAGAAGTCCACGCGTTTTCGGACACCTGTGTTGCAATACAGCCTTTCAATAAAATGTTTTCTGTCCTATTAATGTGTTGTTGTTTCTGCTCTTAATCTCTGCTTCTTTGCACCACAGCTCGCAACTACGGCGTTCGCAACCCTGCGTTCCCATGGGATTCCGAATTGTCTCTGTATGCCCTACACCAGGGGTGGGCAGACTTTCCCAGGGTACGGTCTACTTTTAATTTTTCCAAGATGTTGCTGTCCACCCAGTGGCGTAGGTGCGTTGAGCTAAAAGGAAATCTACAATTTTTATTATTTGTTAAAATTTTTGTCGGCCCAGTAGTAAATTAAGCTTTAGAGCTAAAGCCTCCCATGAATATTAGTACACTTCAGAGAATTTTCTTGCTTGATTTTATCTGCATAGCATGACCATTTGGTCGAAAAAACTGCTTCTATGATATTTCCTTCTTTTGAAAAATTTTTTTGTTGCTTTTCTTTTTCTTCGGTAAATTCTATGTTTGAACGACTGCTTGACAGTGGACGTTTTCAATGCATTAAGGAGGAAACATACTTGAATCGATGAATGTAATGAACGTATGCACTTAACATGTTTTCTGTCAGGTGCCGTGCCATCACGGAATGGAATGACAATTCAAGAACCCAATTCCGCGGAACCACAAAGTATTCGGCGATGTTTCAGTAGCCAGTCCCGTGTTATCGCGGGAAGAGCTCTGATCAACACTTATTTTCTTCTGTCTGTGTGTGGTGGAAAACCTCTTTCCACAGCTAGCATTGCGGTGATCGCCTTTTTGCCTGAGAATATGTTCAACGTCATTGTGCAGCTTCCAATAATGGTACACGTGTCGTCTACACATTATCGCATGTATTATGAAAAGCCGATTCTCCAGTTAAGCTGGAGTTGGTGTTCCACAAATATGTTTATTTTTGTATGTGCATCTTTGGCCTTAGTGAAGGCGGTCTGTTCAAAATGTCTTGGCGGTCCACCGGTCGATCGCGATCGACTTAATGCCCACCCCGGCCCTACACACTCTGCAACTTTGTCGGTTTGGTAACGAACCGCCCTGTATATCTTGCAATATATGTACAAAATGTTATAAAATTGTTATATGCTATACATATAGTATATAAAATTGCTGAATATATATGTTATAAAAAAATTCCAGCTTTTTCGATACTGTCTATTTATTTTGATTTAAGAGTTACAAAAGAAATATCTTTTATATTCCTTAATCAATTAATCTTCTGTGAGTTTATTTTTCTCAGCTGGTTGTACTTTTACTCTGCCCTGTTGTATCACATTCTATTAAGAAAATCGATTTATTTTAGCGATAATGAAAATTTAATTAACAAGTCTGCTTTGTGTTTAGAATCAATAATTTTTTAAAAATACTTTTATGTTCTACGTTTTATTTCTTACTCTTAAAATGGAATGGAATTATTTTAATTGCTTTTTAAAGTACTTTTGCCGTTTTACTTTCATTCTGCTTATTCCTAATTGATAAATAATCTTTAAAAATTTCTTAAAAGAGTGTGTGGGAGAATGTGTTGCTAAATAAAAGCATCAAAAATGTCTATTTGAAATTTGTAGACAGATTATTTAAAAGAAAAAGTTTACGTTTTTTAAAGTTTTTTTTTGTTGTACAAATATTGATTAGATTATAAAGTGAATACGAGCGAGGTCAAATAATGCATTGAGAAAAAAAGAGACTATCCGAGACATAACAAATCATTTGAGAAAAATGTGAAACAGATTTAAAATTATCTCTTACACTTTCAGTTTTAATATAATGAGGAAATAAAATAATATCCACCTTGTGAGAATAATTTATAGCTGCAAAAATATTAAAGTCATTAATTGCAATTTTCTAGACATACGCGGGTAAGAAATAGGTATAAAGATACAATTATTTTTGACATATTTTGTAAATTTTTAATCAAACACTATGATTTTTTTTGACTCAACTTCATGCAGCTTATACAACAGTTTTTTTTCTTGTTTCAAATAAATTGTAATAGTAAGACTAAAAGCTTGAAGAAATGATTTTAAATATTTTTTACCCACCGAAGAGGCTAATACTTTAGTCACTGTGAATAAAAGTGCCTCTTAACCACGTTTAAAAAATTTGATAGTAATCATAAAATTCGTTTTTGTGTAAAAAGCCATTTGGTGGCTATATACAGGGTGATTCATGAAGAAGTATACACTCTGAGATGCTGTAAAACAGTAACAATCCAAGACAAGCACCACTTCAGCTCACCATAAGTTAGGTATACTCTTAAAATTTGTGTCGCTCCTGACAGGTATGACGTAGGCAATGGGCTCAATTCCTGTGACGTCATAGTCACATGATAATGATAACCACGTGTTTTTTAGCCAATCAGTTCAAAATCTCATGTGACGTCATAGTCACACGATAAAAGCAATCGTGTGTTTCCAGCTAATCAGTTCATACGCTTCGTTGCTGCCAAATTTTGATATTTTCAGAAACTTTCTCTTAAAAAATACAAATTTGTCAACAACAATAATGCACTTAGATAGACAAAATGAATTTTATTTAAAAATACATGCATAAAAAAAAGATTTTTTTTTAACTTCTAAAATCTTTTAAAGAAATTTATTTTTTCATAACATTTGAATATCTCTACCCAATTATAAAATTTGAATTCTAACAAATAGAACAAGTGCAATGAGTTTGATGTCTGCTTTGAATTCAATGGAGAACACGTGTTTGTTTTTATTATGTGATCGTCATGAATTGAGCCCATAGCATGTGTGCCATGTGACTAGCCACTCAAAATGGCTGCGTTTGCAATGGAAAAATTTTGTGTTCTTGAATTTAGCAAAATGTCACGGGAGCACCCTTTTTTGGACATGTTAACTCTCTTTGGTTGATGCTACAGCAGTAGGGTGATATTGACAACTTATTTTCCAATGGGATGGTGCACGAGTACACTGATCGGCTAATGTTCGAGATTACCTCGATGAACATCTCCCTCACCGATGGATTGGACGAGTCACGGATTACAACATGCCACTTAACCAATGGCCTTCAAGGACAAATTTTGTAATTTCTTCCTGAAAGGGGGGGGGGGGAGGGGGTACGTAAAGGAGAAGATATTCCACCCTCCTCTTCCTGTTGATCTAGTGCAGTTATCTTCAAACTGCGTTCCATGGAACCCTGGGGTTCCACAAGGTATACCCAGGGATTCCACGAGTCACAATAAAGAAATCGAAAAGAAATAAATATGCATGCAAAATGGATTTACGTTCTCTATGAAGTTTGTATAGTTACAAGTATCTAAAGCTCACCCCCGCTCCCCTATTCATTAAAACTAATAATTTTATTTATACATAATAACTCAAAACTTTAGAAACTTATTATATAACATAATAACAGAATATTAAAACGTTTTATCTTTCTATATATACTTCATACTCGATTGTGAATATTCTATTTTGTTTACTATCTCGGGTTCCACGAGATAATTTTATACTAGCTCGTTAGCCCAATATCTTGCAAAATTAAATAGTTTTCTAATGGAAAATTTACCTTTTTGCATTTGTGGAAAAAAGTTGTAATGAAGGAGAGGAAACAACTTATAAAACATATCAACAGATTCGATGGTAAAATCTAAATTTAAGCAAAAACAGCTTTAAATTTTAAGGTTGCAAATTCATACAATATACACGGGATTTTTCACACAGCAATAAACATTTTAATACCACTCAGAACATAGTGTTTAAGTGAAATATATTTCTCAACGTAAGTGGCTACAAAAAACAAATTAAACTCAGAATATGTGTATAATGCAATTTCATTTAACCTCAATTGATTTATACTTCGATAGTTGTGTGGAAAAAAAAGCACATATCCCAATTACTAAATATAATACATGTGTAAAGAATTAAGAACCTAAACGAAATGTTCTTAGCGAATGAAACGAATGAGTGTGCAGTATCCATAGAAATTGATCAGTCCATATTATTCAACGAACACAATTTTGAATATAGTAATATTTAATATGACTGAACTTGCCGTCATGCGGCCTACATTCTACAAAACAAGTTACACACTAACAATATTTACATTTTAGATACTGAGGTGCGCACAGCAGCGCCCTCGAGTGGCCAATATTTCGGCACACACCCCGCCGGTGAACAGAATGTTCACCCAGTGATTATCAAACAAAAATTAATACAAACAATTATTCAAACACAATTCTAACAAAGACTTAACACTGAAACAATGCTACTAATCAAAATTTAAATTTTTCATATTACAAAGAAAAAAGTAAATATATATTAAAATACACAAATATAATGAAATTTAAAGTTGACAATAAATCATCAATTTACAAATTAGAAAATATTAGACTACATACCTCAAGATCTCACAACAAATAAATTTAAGAGATTAATTAATAATGTGCTATCTCCTAACATTAATCTGAAAAAATAGAAACAAAATTAGTTCAAATATTATTCAAGTTCTAAAGGGTACAACAATTGAATGGGTTTTTTGAAGAGACCTTTAGAAGTTTTTACAAGACAAGATCTAACATTATTGTCTCTTCCAATAAATATCTCCTTGATTATTCCAAGTTCCCACAATAATTTTGATTTTACATTTCCTTCAACCAGAACTATGTCATTTAATTTTAAATTTTTATGAACAGATGGTGTTTTAAAATGATTAACTGTTTTTAACTGGAGTAAATACTGTTCTTTCCAGCGTCTCCAAAGTTGTTTTAAAAGAAGAGTTCGGTAAGTCTTTCTTTTTTGTACGACTCTCTTGCCGTAGTGGCGTCGATCAGTTCAATGAAATGTATAGGATATTTAGAGTCACCATAACCTAACTCGAGGAAGTGGGCCAGTGTGAGTGGTTCCGGCTCTCCTGGATCGTTTTCCACGTATGTCAGTGGTCGATGATTGACGATCACTTCAACTTCTGAAAGTATCGTTGAAAGTTCTTCAAACATTAGAAGGGCTTTGCCAAGTATTTTACGCAAAGGATCCTTTATAGTCTTAACAAGACGTTCGTAAAATCCACCCCACCAAGGGGCACGTTCAACTATGAACTTCCAGTGGATACCTTTATCTGCGACAAAATTTTGAAATTCACTGTCCTTCAAGATGTTGGCAAAATATGCTAGCTCCCTTTCAGCAGCTTTAAATGTACGAGCATTATCTGAGTATATTACTTTGCAATTTCCTCTACGAGCGAGGAATCTCCGTAAAGCAAGTAAAAAAACACTTTGTGGACATGTCTGATACAAGTTCTAAGTGTACGGCACGAGTGACCGCACATGTAAACAAAGAAACATAAGACTTATGAGTCTCTTGATTGTCCTTAACAAGTATTGCACCTGTAAAATCAATTCCTACGATTTGAAATGGAGGGGATTGGGTGATTCTATCTCGAGGCAACTGACCACTCAACTGGTCAGCTGGTTTAGCGTTGTATTTTTTGCAAATGAGACAAATTCGAATAATTGTTTTCACTAACTGACGACCTTTAGGTATCCAATAATTTTTTCGAAGTTGAGTTAAAGTTGCAGATACCCCACAATGACCAATTCGTTCATGTTCCCTAATAACAAGTAATTCTGTAAATTTACAGTGTCGGGGAAGGATAACAGGATGCTTTTCACCAAAGCATAAGTCTGCTTCAAGCAACCGTCCAGTAATTCTTAGTAAATTGTCTTCACCCAAATAAGGCACTAAACTCTTTATTTCAGAGCTACATCGAAGTTGTTCGTTGCGTTTTAAGGTTAATATCTCAGCTGAATAAAATTCGTATTGAACATATTTAAGCCAAAAATATTCAGCATTTTGTATTTCATCTGCAGTAATATAGAAGTTCATTGATTTATTAACGATTCTAGCATTGTTCACAAATCGGAAGACCCAAGCAGTCACTTTCAAAAGTTTTTTAAGGCTACTGAATCGATTTATGTCAACAAGAGATTCCCTCTGTTGGGTAACTGCCACATGCACACTAGAACGATATTCTAATTCTTCCGAGCAGAGTTCCGAATCTAAAATATCTCGTTGACGATTTGGCCAATGATCGGGTGCTAGTTTAAGCCAAGGTGGGCCGTGCCACCACAGCTCATTCTGTGCTAATTTGACGGCAGATGTACCACGCGAAATGAGATCTGCAGGATTGTCCTTTCCTGGACAGTGTCCCCACTGGCTCGGATCAGAGAGCAACTGTATCTCTTGAACACGATTTTTAATGTACGGTTTGAATGCTGAAGAATCGCCACATATCCAGTAGTACGAAATGAGAGAATCAGTCCAATAATATATATTGGCATTAAACTTTAGACATGATGACACCTGTTTGGCCAACCTAGCTGACAATAGGCTGCTGTCAGTTCAAGACGAGGAAGCGTCAATGATTTCAAAGGTGCCACACGACTTTTTGAGCAAATGAAACTGGTTTCGATTTTGTTATTGCAAGTAACAAATCGCAAGTATAGTATTGTTCCATAGGCTGACTTGCTCGCGTCTGAGAAACAATGTATATCAACACTTGATAATTCTTGATCTACGTCCCTAAATAGAACCGTGGTATTTTTATCTCAGTCAAGCCCTCAGCTTCGCTACTCCACTGCTGCCACTTGTGTCGTAGCTTTGGGGAAGTTCAGAGTCCCAGTCTACTCCTAGAGTCCAAAGATCTTGAAGAAGACACTTCAATTGATAACGAATGGCCAAGAATTCCAATGGGGTCGAAGATGCGACCAACCACACTCAGAATAAATCTCTTAGACTCTGTTTTACGTGACATAAATTTCAATAAATCCTTTGGATCGAAATAAATTAAATCCTTTTCTGAATCCCAAGCGAGTCCTAAAACCTTAATCGGTGGTTTAAGATCGGTGGCACTAGTTTCAGAGAATTCTGTTTCGACACCTTCTTGCTGCCATAACAAATCAAGTTGTTTTGAATTAGTTCTCCATTTGCGCAACAACATGCTCGCGTCACTGAATATTTGCAAACACTCCAAGGTATACGTAGAGCGTCCGGAACATCATTTCTACCACAAATGAAGTCATCAACATAAATGGAGCTATTTAGCAAGTCAAATGTATGAGGATATTGTTCTTTGTACTTCTTAAAATGATGTTTTAAAGTTGCTGCGAGAAGGTATGGACTAGGTCTAAGTCCAAAAAGGACTCTCGTGAAATTTAGAACGTATGGATTGTTATTCAAATTATCAGTCCAGAAGAAACGTGTAAATTCTCGATCACGAAGGTCCAATTCAATTTGAAGAAAAGCCGATTTTACATCAGCTGTAAAGGCTACAGGGTTTATTCGGAACCGTAAGAGAATTCTAACATATTTGGGTGCAAATTTGGTCCCGTATATAAACTTTGGTTCAACGATGAATGTCCGTCTTCGTGAGCCGAACCATCAAACACAATGCGAAGACGGCTTGTGGTTTTGTCGCTACGTATCACCGCATGATGGGTAGGTAAAATCCCTGACTATCCGATAAAGAATCACAAGAAGTACGCTCAACAATACCTTCCCTAACATAGTTATCGATTACATCTTTATACTCACAGAACAACTCGTGATCACATTTAAACCTACGGACCAACCCCTCAAAACGTTACGTGCAACAGTTTTATTATTCTGTAAAACCTCTCTCATTCCTGGTTTCCATGGCAAACTAACACGATATCGACCATCTACAAAACAAACTGATTTATCAAATTCACTAAGTATCTCTTCATCTCCATACCTAAAGACACCGAATCATTGTCACGTATTCCTAAACTTTCTATCTCCCAGAATCTCCTTAGCTCAGCTGAAATCGATTCCTCTTCACTGTGAATCAAATGTACCGAAGTACAATCACTCTGCTCATCACACTTTCCCTGAAGAGACCATCCTAAACTAGTTTCTACTACAACCAATGACGAATCAAGTCTTTTTATCCGATGTGTTAAAGACCAATAAAAATCGGAACCTATTAACAATGAAATTTCACAGTTCTCAGAAGATTCACTATAATTGAATGTTAGTCTGAATCCCTTTGTCTCCATTTCTGTCCATACATCTGGGCTAGGCAGGCTAAGTGTTGCCTTTGAAATTTCCTCAATTTCCAATGCCTCAATTACAGTTACTTCTCCGTTTAATATATTCCTTAATCTAACCTCGACCTTGCTACAAGTTTGTTTTTTAGGAGTTTTACATCCAAACGAAAAAATATTTAGCCTTTCCGAACCTACCTTTTTCAACCCCAACCTCCGAGAAACATTTTCCTTAATAAAAGATTTCTCACTTCCATTATCAAAAAGACAAAATATTTTATCCGAGGAAATATGACCGATTACTTCTGCCTTTACACACTGCAATAAAACTCCACCTCTATTATGAAGAACAGAATTTGAAGACGTTGGTTTCACGTCAACTTTCCCTTTCTCTAAATCTATATGCGAATTTTGTTTAAAGAATTTTCCAGCTTAAAACAAATAGCACGAGCGTGACGACCTTTACAATACGAGCAAACCTCTTTTTGCACTTTTTAACATGCAACAAGTATAACAACACAAAAAACACCTCCCTTCCTTTATTAATTTGGCTCTCTTTTCCTGAACGCATAGATTTTCACACATATCAGATGCATGAGTATCTTCGGAACAAAATAAACAATTCGAAACTGCAGTCGAAAGCAATTCGTTCGCAGATGCTCTCACCCCCGATTTATGAGAAGGGTAGAATCGCGAATGACCTTGACCCTTTCGATTTGGCTGCGGATAGATCGGTGTGCTCTTTCCGAATATTTATTGGGATACGAGTGGGAGCCATGTGGTTTAACAAAAGTTCCGTTCGTTCGCGACTTTCAACTTCGCCGCGCAAATATGCAGTTAGGTCAGTGACTTTGGATTGTTTTCATTATGTTTTTTATTATATTCTAATGCCAAATCAGGGGAATAGCTTTCATTATTATCGGAAACAGAAGACAACTGTAAGAATCGGGGAAGATTTCAAGGGATTCGAGTCCCCTAATGTTATTCTAATTGATCATATAGCTTTCTTAACGCGATTACATCAAACGATTTACGGACAGGGGACAAATTTAACAAACGATTCATATGATAATCTACAATTAGTTCTTTACGCCCGAATCTATCTTCTAAAATTTTAACTGCTTGGCATAATTTTCCGGTGTTAGTGTTAAACCTCGAATAGCCATTCTGCATCAGATGTGACAACCGATTTCAAATAGCAAAATTTGTCCACATCATTTAAATTCGAATTATCATCCACTGTGGATTTAAATCTAGCCCAAAAACTGGGGAAACTACTAATATCCTTGCCCGAAAAGATTCTAATGTGAGCTTAGGTAAACGCGGTTGATTTGTTAAAACGGAACTAA
>BMAO01021683.1:0-17654 GCA_019973975.1 Trichonephila clavata | reverse complement strand
CCTGGGTTCTTGTTAATAGAAGAATGGATGACTCATCCGTCTAACTAGGGCGGCTTGCATGTTCAACATGGAAATATAGTGTTTAATCGCTCTTTTTCAGTGATTCTAAAGACGAAACAAATATCTACTCGTTTTCTCAGAAGATGTCAGCATTGGGGAAGCAATATTTAAACATAATATGAAAACAAGTATTTATTTATAGGATGGTCAACTAAAGATTCAAAAGTTAACTATAAATAAAGCTAGCCTTATGTCTAATAACGTGATCACACCAAAGAGACTGTGCCACGAAGATAGTCAGGTGGTATGCGAGAATGATTTGAAGCACATATTGTGAACTGAACTGCCTCACAGATCACGATGACGTGTCCGCAAAAAAGGATTACTCCGCCAGTTCTACTGACCTTATCCCTATCTAGAATATCTGGGACATTCTTGGGAGAGATATTACATTTACCATCTTCTCGAGTACCACCCTCTGGCTACTGTGGCCTAGTGGTTAGGTCATGAGTTCGAACACTAGTGCCACTGAAGACCCGTCGCTTAGAAGAATCAATGTGCTATAAATTTATCGTGACTCTAGAGGGAGAGAATTATATTTACGCAGCACTATAAAGTTGCAAAAAGAGCTATTGGAGACGGAGCTCATAATTTTAAAGCATGGTCAAGTGACCTGGCATCCTTTCTCCTAATTTCCACTCCACATCAAAGGTAGAGCGTTTGAGATTCGACATTTTAACGTGAATCGGCCTATTTTGCACGGTGGGTCTTCAAAGAACCATGGCTCAAATTACTCTGTTTAGCATGGTGTGTTAGTTTGGAGAGGGGATACGATCTCCAAATATCCACTGTGTCACTTGGCTTGGGCTTAAAATTAGTAGATCGTCGTCATAGCACTCATGTTGTTTTAAAGTGGACATTAATAAAACACTCACACACCGAGAACCCTTCTAGAGCTAAAAACTGGTAGAGTTTAGGCAAATCTGTGCTGTTAGCTTTTATTATAAAATGATTTTTAAATGGAAAACATCTTTCTATTTTATAAATGTTTATTCAAATTAAATTTTATTAAAGTCTGTCTGTTAGCTATAAGACATTCAGCATAACGTGCACATTTTCTTAACTTTTCACCCAAATGTAGCTATACAATTTCAAACCTATAGATACTTATATTCTATATTTGTTTCATAGAAGAAAAATATTATTCAAATGAAAAGTTTGATTCTATTTATTATGTCTAAAAAGGAATAATAATATGATTACATGGAATGACTCTTTGATCTCTTTTCTAAAATCAGTTTATGAGGGAAATTATTTT
Source organism: Trichonephila clavata (assembly GCA_019973975.1). Lineage (NCBI taxonomy): Eukaryota > Metazoa > Arthropoda > Arachnida > Araneae > Nephilidae > Trichonephila > Trichonephila clavata. Next base: position 16,336 of record BMAO01021683.1, on the reverse strand, counting down.
GCTTCTTTTTCCTAAAAAAACCTTGATAAAATCTGACTTTTAAATAACACGATAACTGGAACCCTAGAAAGCCCATTTTTGATCTCAATTACGAGAAGAGTAATTGGATTTTCAAAACGCGCGAATATGTATTGATAATCCACTCGGAAATTCATTTTGATCTTTATTATGATTCTATTTCCTAAGAGTGGAAAAAAATTGAATAAACTAAATAAAAAGCTGACTTTTCCTTGATTTCTTGCTTTTCGAATGTTGCCCAAAAAGCAACTTTGTGCGTATATGATACATAAAATATATTTTAATCATAAAGTATGCATTAAGTCTGATTAAAACATGAAAGTGAGTGCACTTTTTTCTTAGTGTTTTGACTTCAAGAAGTATAATTTAATTTTTTCATTTGTTTACTTATTTATTTTTTGCTGATGCAAACTGAAAATGAATCTAAACTAAAGAAATAAATTTCGACATATAAATTTTGAATTAAAATGTTAAACTTTTACTTTGCATTTCTTCTTCAATTAGAGTTTGCAATATAGATATCCACTCTACTCCATATTTTTTCCGATATTTATCAATGTTTCATATTTTTAGGATCTGTTAAAATAAGACGCTCAAATGTGAACACATCACGCAATATGAAATACAGAAAACATATTAGTTAGAATTTTTCGAAGAAAATTAGCAGTGCAGTTATATTCAAAAGTGAAAATTTATATGTTCTAATCATCATCGACAAATTATCATTTTGACTTATGATTTTAGAGTATTCAAGATAAACTGAAGTACATAATATATATGTCAGTTATATTAAATTGCAGCATTTTCTGTAAATTGAAACATCTTTATTCATCTTATAGTAAGTTATGATGATTAAGTACAGTAGAGTTCCGAATACTCTGCCTAAGGCGAACCGAGGGATGGCCGAGTTTGTGGAAATGCTGAATAAATGAGATTAAAAAAGGAATAAGCACGAGTGTTCCATCAGAAAATATTGTACTGCGCTGGTATGCATTGTGTTCTTGAGAATACTGCAAAAAACTGCCCAAATGCTCTTTCACAAAGGAATAGTATGTATTTTATGAAGGCATGGAACTATCTATAGTAGAAATTATGATTTTGCATAAATTCCCTATTATTTTTTAAATAAGCAATGTCTTGTTATCTTCCATTCCACACTCTATGTACGTTTTGCCCCTAAATCAGGAAGACAGCGAAGAAACAGTAAGTCCATTACCAACGCGTCTTATTGTTCAAAATAATAAAGGGAGGTTTTGACAGACTTTATTTTACTCCCTATGTGTTATTTTAGTAGTTTGTACGGTGTCCTCAGCGTTAACATCTTCATCATTTCCCGGTATTTATGCATTAAAAATGACAGCTTGGACGGGTCTGAACGTTGAGTTTTTTCGACCTGCAAGGGTATGGTCGAGTTATTCGGACTTCAGGATTTTCGAGTGTAACAGTTTCGGGATTCTACTGTACTATTTAGATACATTTTCGTTCTTGCAGCTTATGAAATCCAAAATTAATATACAGAAATTTTTTTAAATAAATTTAACTTCACCTTAAAAAATGTTTATCAATAATTATCTAGTTTTAACACTGGATGTACATCGCGTATTATATGCGTCGTCGCTTAAATTATATTTTTAAAGTCTTAAACACTTATTTTGAATCCCTATCTGTTGTAAATTGGCCGGAATTAGTGAGTTTTCACTATACATTTATGTACTAATTGTATAACAAAGAAGTAGTTTGAAAATAAGAAATTATTTCAAAAAACAACAACATATATTTTATTTTATTATTCTTAACATCACTTTTCTTTTTTTTCTGACAACAACTTTTGTGTTTTTTTTATTCATTCTATACAAAAATTTTAAATCGTTAAACTTTACATTCTGATTGAAATTTCATATATTTTTAAATAATATAAAATTTTAAATAGTGTTTTAAAAATTATTCTTTGACTTCATTTTTGTTTGCAATTTTCATACTGGTAGTAATTTGAAAACATTGTTTACCAATAGATTCTTAGAAGAAATTTCGTAAAAGAATGTAAGGTTTAACAAAAGAATGCCTAAAGTAATCATAATGTCAAAGTAATCATAAATTTTAGTTTTGCCTTAAAAATACACCATCACCAAATTTCTAGGAAAATAACCACTAAAAAGATAAAATAAGAAGAATATTTTCCCCAAAGAAAGGATCCAGCACACTTATTTAGAAGTTTTAATTGAAAACAATATACAGAAAAAAAAATCAAAGTGGTTATTTTGAATTTTGATTTAACTGTTACTTTTTTGGCACTTCAGTAACAACTGTGATAGTAAACACCTAAATTATCGAAGGTAGTAATGTACTGCATTTTGACTCCTACAAAATGTTTTTCGTAAAAGGTTTTGCGAAAGTTTTGTTTTGAGCAATATTTGTATGCAAATGACGGTGAACATTATGTTCTAGATTTTTTTTTAACTTTGAAATTTTAATTTATAATTTTGCTTATTGTTACTACAGTTTATATTGGATTTGTTATTGATTTATGTATTGATATTTTGCCGTCACCATTGACACACACTTCCCTTTCGAAATATTCATAACACTACACAAATTTTTCTTGTACTTATTTGAAATCTTCTTCCATGCAGAAGTTATAATTTTTTGAATTTCTTTTTGATTAATAACGTTGTTTATTTTGCATTTAAAGTTTTATACTACAATTTCATAACACTACAAGATTCTTTGTCTTCGGAAAGCGAAAAATGTTTTTTATTCACATCCTGTTGACATTCACGTTTTTAAATGTTACATTTCAAAACATCAGGAGACAGTATTAATTTCAAGTAATAAAGTGTTTTCAATTAAGGATCTAGCAAAATATTTGAATTTGCGAATTCTTTATCACTTTGTGATACATAAAAACTATTTGAATCACAAAAATGCCTTTACTTATTTTTAAAATCATTGTCCAATGTGAGTACATATATTTTCCATTAATTATAAACCTCAAGAGGCTGCTGTAGATTAGTGATCATGGTTGCCGGCTAGTGGCCGATGTGTCAAGAGTTCGAGCCCTTGTGCCTCTGAAGACCCTCCATATAGAGGGAATGATGCATAAAAAAATTAGTCGTTCGCAAGTGTCGTTCACATGAATGGCCATGGTTCGATACTACGAGGTCCAATGCCAACAACCTTCATATTTTTTTTAATATTGAAACGTTATTACACTCTCTCCTTATCTGTTACATTATAAATCTAACAATATCGCTTTTCATAATGAAAATTCTAGTATGTAATTGAGAGTATTATTTTTGATTTTCAAAAATAAATAAATAATTTAATGTATAAATTAAATAAACTACACTTACATATAAATTTTTGCGTGATTATTTCAGATCTTGATTCATTTTTCTAGAGATATATGATCCCATATTGCCTCAATTTTACACGCATGCTTATATTTATATTTTTTTTGATAAATTTCTAATACAGGATTTATTGTGTAAATGATTCATGTATTTTAAGTTTTACTTAAATAATATTAAATTCATTTGCCAAGTTATATGTTGTTAAACTTTGATTTAAGAATTACTCCATTTTAAATACATATTTCAGTAATTAAATATGCTAGATTGTATATTTTTTTAAAGCAGCTTTTGCGTTTTTTAAAGAATTCGTTTGTTTTTTTAATTGGATAAATTTGATTTTCCCCGAAATAGTACGATTGCAATTTTAAGAATGTAAATTTGAAAATATATTACAATAATTTACATATCATAAGTATTTGTCTTTATGAGTTTTATTATTAGAAAAATATAGTCACAGTGATAATATTTTCTTGTTAACTGTGTCATTATCTGACAGTACTAGCGGTAAATAAGCAATATAGCTACATTTCAGTCAATTAGTAAATGTATGTAAATTGTGCATTGAAGAAAAGTATTTTTTGATAAGTATTTGTTACGTTACGGAAACTGGTGAAGAACTATATTTCTTTCAAACTATTACAAAAGGCTTACATCATAATAATGCTTTTTCAAATGTTAACATTTTAAAATTTGAATCTACCTGATTAAAAAAATTAAATAAAGTAGAGTAAACTTCATTGTAAGTTTATTTATTTTTTTTTTTACATTTTTTAACTTTATATTTGAAATAAGAAAAATTGAGTGCACTATTTCATTCCATTCAAGAATTATTTTTTATACAAATTACCTAAAGGTTCAGTTCATAATGACCAGAATTCTTATTAACTTGGAAAATATAATTAAAAAAGGTTGGACTATATTGCATAGACAATTAATATAATTATTGAAATTCAGTCTAATAGTCTACCTTGCATAAAACAATCAAATTATCCTAAAGTTTTATAATTCAAATAAAAATGTTTTGAACTAGTTAAAACATTTAGGAAAAATCTAACTAATTTTTAAATAATTCTTCTTGATATATTCAAATGATAAAATCAACTTAAGATATTTATACAATTTATGTACTATCCATGTGCAAAAAAAATAAATAAAAATGCATTATATGCAGACTTTTTAAAAACATACATAAGATTGTACTAGTATCATAACAGCATAATGTGTGTCCAGGGCAGCCAAATGTTCAAGATCATAAAATAATAGTCGGTGTTGTTTCCAGACGATCATGGAGTCTAAGTGGAACTAAAGAACCATGGTACAGAAAAGCTGATCATCACGCTGGCATAGTATGGAAGTTTTGAGAGCGGAGCACCAGCTCAAGCGTCGTCTTCATTAAAGTTTCTTTCCTGGGAATCCGAGACCCCGCGAAATTATAGAATTGCCATAGTTTTTGTATTCCTGGGAATCATACTTTGTTTCTGGGTGTTTCTGGGATTGGCATGCAGTTGAAATAGATAGTTTTGAATTGACAGGGGATTTCGACCCCATGATAAAAATGTTAGCCGACCCCACTTTTGCAATTTGCTACCGTCCACCCCCGAATTTCTTGGAAGTGGAAAATTCCATTGGAACCTCTAGCAGTGAGGCAAGAGCGTTTTAAGAGAAATTACTGTTGAGGAGAATTTTTGCAGCTTGCCGAAGCAAAGAGTAAACATGGAACTATGCCCTGGTCACTTCTTCCCTGTTTGTGGAACATCTCTTCGTTAAGAAAATTGTCAAGTTTTTCAACGAAAATCATTCCGTAAAAAGACCATTACAACACGCCTATTCTGATAAAAAAAATTTGTATATCTTTATTTACTTTGATAACATAAGTACTAGATTTTTCAATCGTGTGCTATATTTTCAATCCCGGTATTTTAGGATTGCATTATTCAAATACTGGGATTGGTCCCGAGATTAGGACTAAGCTACTTGAAAAATACTTACATGTTAGCTTAGCTAAATTACATAATAAAATTGAAAACATAATTAAAAAATAAGTTTAATATTACTATTTACTGAAACAAATCAAAACAAAACTTACTTCATAAAAAAAGCAAATAAAAATAGTGCATAATGAATTGAATAAAAAATCTGTACAATTTATCATTAAAAATTGACCCATTTAAATTAAAAATCGGTGTTCGAGATTTAAAACAGAATAAAAAGACCTCTATTTTATTTTCATTGAAACACTGTATTTTCTTATGATTAATATATTGTGAACTGATAACTGCATGATAAGATATTCTAAGGAAGTTGAATTTTCAAAATTGAAATTATGAAATTTGTGAACTAAACTTTTTTTTTCCCCTCAACAAACTCACATATGTACACACAGCACGTACAAAAGGCAGAATGGATTTACACATATTTTAATCTGAAAAAATTTTTCTACTTTTACAACTCATGAAAAATAATTTCCTTTTTAAAGAAATTATTAACGTATAACAAGAAATAAAACATAATAAACACTAAAATTAACTCTAATCAAAATACTCAAAAAAATAGACTTTAATATTAAAAATAATAATAATAGATACATTATACATATCTCTGCCCAGTACAATTCTATTTTTTACCTTCCTTAAGAAATGTCTTTTTGAAATATTTTAAGAACATTTAAATATTAATGCACGCAATATAATTTGAAAATAAATTTATAATGATAACAAAGGAAAATCGCTAAATGTATCTCTCTGTAGATTAAAAAAGAAGAAAACATTGAAATAACTAACATATAACTGAGTTAATTTACAAACATTAAATATTCAAGAAGATTTTGAAGGAATTCCTTTTCGATACCTCAAACAACAGTAGCAGCTTAAACAGCTTATATGAGAATGTACTTATAGTAACAAAATAATATCACTAACGTTATCTCCTGACGTATAAAAAAAGAGAGCAATCTAAAAAGCACGTACTTAATATTAACTTAGCATGTTAATTTAGAAAAATGATTCATGATTCATGATTCAGAAAAGAAAAATCAAAATTTAATATAAACATGATACAGATGAGTCACAATTTTTAAAAACTGGGAAACAGTAATGAATGTTGCGCAATGTCTTGTTTCGGACGTAGAAGCTCTTTGTATAAATTTTCTAAGAATTAAATTCTTAGAAAATTTTGATGAGAAAAAATATTTAAAATATAATTCTTACAGAAGTTAAATCGCGGAATTTAGGGATCTCAGGGCTACAAGTGAGTACTTTTACTTCAAACTGTTGTTCTTCAATTTATTGAAATTTTTTGTGTCTTCATTATAAACTGTTTAATTGAATCAGCAGTTTGAAGAAGAGGGTTAACACCTATACTGTTTAGGAAAGAAAAAAATTTAAAAATCTTGCAGCGTTTCTTATTTATTACTTTTTAAACCTAACTTTTTTTTGAGAGTTTCACATTGATATTTAATTATTTTTATGTAACAACAATATAGCAGTTTTATAAACAAGAAATCAGTTACACATACAAAATCTTTAAATACAATAATTTATTTATTTAATATACGGGATCGTTAGTCCAGCAGGAAATAAATCTTCAAGCATTTATTAATATTTATTTCTTAGTAGCAACAGTAGAAAAATAATTGATGCAGTTTTGAAGATTAATCCTGACACTCGGTGAAGGTTTGGAAACAATTCTTCAGACATCAGCAGAAGATGAACTGATGAGAAAACATTTTTCAATACAAGGATATTCATAACAAGGGTAAAAACAGGGCTAAAAGACAAAATCATTGTTTTCTTTTGTTTTCTAAACTCACGCATTCAATTAAAAAATTAACATATTTTATATATATTTTTTTAATTTTTAGCTGAATGTATAACTCAGTATAAATTTTGCAATTTATATGTATATTTATTTTTTATAATTTTATTACTGATATCATTAAAAAATAACTTATTTTTAAACTTTTGAAAGTTTGATGTATTTCCAGGAATGTCTGCAACCTTCCCGGGAATTCGCGGGAACGTTATAGTAATTAACTGAGAAATCAGAGACCCTAGTCCTCATAACTTGCATGTATCTCAAATTTCAGATGTTCGTTATAAATGGTCCTCGTGAAGCTTCAAAATTCACCGCAATTAAGCGATCAATCTAGACTAAATCACATTTCTTAATGAAATGAATAAAAATAGTACATTTGTGCAGATCATGGAAACATTCAATGCTTTTGTGTACAACTACATGAATAATAATTTTACATCTTCCCTCATAGAATAACGCATGTTTATCCTATATTTTTTGTGTGTTAATAAATGCCCGATTCTCGAAATTGTACGCTTTTTTTGGAATTATGCGCTTATTTATTTTTTTTTTGTAGCTATATGCAATTTCACAATCTGAAATTTGCATTAAGTAATATGTTTTAGAGTTTTTTCTCTCAATTAGTGAAACATCATGTGGATATATAAAATTCTTCTTGATAAAATAACTAAAAATGTAGTAATTGGAGAAATTGTATGTTTCTTTTGATAGTTATTTAATTTTTTTGTAAATTAGAAACAATATGGTTTTAAAAACGATAGAAGAATACTAACTATAGTCCAGCAAAATAAAAATTTCTTTTCATTTGCATGATGCTGATTTGCAAAAAAAAAATCTTTCAGAGATAAACGAAAAAAAATTGTTTTAAAGTATAAGTTTTAAGTACTAAATTTATTAACAAAATAAAGTGTTATAATATCTAAGTTTAAAATAAATTTAACTATCTTTATTTCTCTGAAAAACAACAGTAGATTTTGATACTGTATATTTTGTTTCCGATTGTACAAAAATATCCGGTAAATTTCGGTCCTGCAGATGCAGGCGATAAAGTCACCAAAAATTATAGAACCAACACCAAACGGAATGTTCTCGCTGGTAACCTTTTACCGCTAAATTTTTTAAATAATTCGTGATCTTTTCTTATCAGTAACGTATTTTTCATAATACATCAAAAATGGTTGAGAAACAAATGAGAACTAATATTTATTAATACTTTTATGTGAATGTTGTGTGTTGTCGCCAATAATGCCAACGTGTCAAGATTGCTAAAATCCTAGTGGAGTCTTGTAAAAAAGTATCCCAATGAATAAACGATAGGACAGTAAAAAAGAAAATTTTACTCGGGGAAAGGACTCTCTCAGAAATATCCCTGGTGAATATAACTGTATCTTATTATTTTATATTATTTATATAAGATGCAATACATTTTCAAACAACATTAATCGTTCTGCAGATGTATACTAAGAGTTTAAATACATCTGGAGACATATGTTTTTTTGCACATTTCAAAATTTTTTTGAATTATACAGTGAATCTGACATCCTGGTAAATCAAAACCGTGTTATCTGAGTGATTTACAATGATATGATTTTTAAACAAAAATACATTTTAAAATATATGTGGTTTTGACAAAGATTAATTATTATTATATTCCGCGGCTTTTGTCATATCTTCAGAGTTTATTTTGGATTAATTCATGGCATCTATACTTGTGCGTATTCACTGTAACCTAATGTAAATATTAAGTAAAAATTTTGTTTTTGTATTTTTGACAATAGTGAGCATTATATTTTTAGTGGAATAAAAATGCTTGATTTTTAGAATGACTGGATATTTTATCGTTCTTAGAATCCAGAATTATTTTTAATGTTATGATTTTTTAAGAGCTATTTTGCCTTATTCATATTACTTGTAATTTAATTGACTTATGAAGTTTTCAACGCTTCATACTTAAAATTACTTTATTTTTTAGCTAAATTTGGTTATGCAAACATAGAAGAATTCTAATATTCCTTAACTCTGTAACTATCAAGTTACTTTGATGATTTTGGTACATAAACTGTAAAATTTTTAATGCAAAAATCAAATGTTGCAAATGTCATTTTTAAAATGCAAAACTCAAATGTTTAGTACAAAATAAATGTACCCAGAAGTCAAAAAATGATAAATTTAAAGTTTTTTAGCAAATGCTATTCGCTTGATTTAGCTGTCACACAGCGTGGCAATGGTAAAACTCCTTTCTAGAGGAGCATTTTTTTCTAAAAAAATGAAATAAAAATGAATAAATTGAATACTATTAGTAGTGCAGTATTTCAGTATTGTGCGGGTATAACCGGAAACACTTTTTTAAGCACAAACTAACTTTCGCAATCGTTACACCAGAATCGTATTTCTTTCCATATCATTTTTTTTCACTTGCATCCTTTTGGAATCAAAAATCTTTTACTATCTGGAAGGCTCATGTTTCGCAGGATAAGGAGGAATATAGGGTATAAATTGTGGTTCAGTAAGACAGGCAAATCACTACGTTTATCTACTTTAGGTGGTGGACCAGGATTCGTTTGTCCAGAAGATGTATCATTATATTTCAAAAAAGTTCTTCTACAACTGGGAATCGAAAATATAAAAGTGAAATACGTTCCCCAACCACAATTTTGTAGAGCAAAAGTGAGTTCCAGAGTACCTTGTCTGTAATCGTAAAAATATATTTTTTATAATATTTTTTCTGGTGTTTTCGGATTATAAGAGGAAAGGATATTTCCTTATCACAGAGATCTACACCACCTATAGTTTGAGAGAGATTGTGGTCAAAAACCCTCTCTCTTTCTCTTTGGCTTGAGTATATCTTCATTTTTTTAACTGTGAGATTGATCACCAAAGTATCATGAATAATGCCCATCACACGCCATCTGTTAAATTGAGCCTGAATGAACTTTTACCTACATAGAATCGGGTTTAACAATGAGATGAAGCTAAAATAAAAGCGACCCCGTATTATTCTTGAGCATGATATTTTAGAGCATTAGTGATATGCCCAAAATAATCTCAGGCATGATAGTTACATCTTTCAGAAAATCTAACTACTTTGTTCAAAGTGGACCTAGGCAATATTATTTTCTAACCACTCATAATTGAAAATTAAAAGACAGCTGTACATAAAAAAGGGAGCTATTTAAATAGCATAAAAATACAACTCCTTTTACAATAAAGAGTGTTATTAAAGTTCTATTACCATGAATTGATTGTTTATTAAAGTAGCGTTCAGAAGTAACATTTAAACGAAGCGCGATGGACCTCGCAATTCGATGTCATGAATTTCTTGCTTTCAACCATTAAAACTTGATTCACACATTTTTATCAAATAATTATTAATTTTAATTTTTTTTCACAAACATAAAATATAAAAAAATCAAAACTTAAAGGGTTAATATTGCATAGCATACTAATTCTTTTAAAATTTACTTTCTGATTTTTCCTAACTCTGATCTTTTTTGACAAGGACCGGAGAAACCTATTTTTATTTTAAAATGCTTATCATGTAAACACCACCAATTATAATCATAACTAACCCACTAATGAAAGTAAATTTATGTAAAATATATTCTGTTGATAACGGCTATATTATAATTAAAAATCTGAACTCATTTTAAACCTACAGAACCTTCCATGCATATAGCACTGCTAAGAAAATTTAAAGAAATAAATGCAACTTCTAGATTTCCCGAACCTGACATGAATTGTTTCTATCCATGAACAAAAACTGAACAGTCTAGGCTCAATAAGCTGCAGTCACGTCTAATTCGAGTCCCACCGAGTCTTTGTATGTCCCCAAGGAGTCGGCTACAGCGAGAACAATTACTGTTCTTCAGCGAACGCTGGGGAGTCCCTAGGGTCCACAGTGTGCGTGCGTTAAAAGGTGGGGTAATGAACCATGACACTGAGAGTAACGGACCACTTAATTCCTAGTGGAATTCTGCAGCCAGAAACAAATAAATGTACCACGGTGACTATTTAAAGACGACATGGAATCTTGAAGAATCTTTCGAGAAAAGGATTTTATTCTCGGTCGAATCTAAAGTATGCTTTACACATATGATGACATAATTTCTAGTTTTAGGCAATACTGAATATTTAAAACATTTTTTAACATTTAACACTTTTTATTACATGTTTCTTATTTACAGAACTCTTATGATACTAATTTAAGATGCATATTTACCCAAAATGTGCATTCATTTCTATTCTTAGTAAAGGAAATTGTATTTTAACTGAAGCGATAACTTTACATATATTCCATGCAGAACTATGGCGTTGAACATGTATTTAATTCTTTTAATATTGAAGACATGATAAAGGTTCTGAAACTAATATGTGTAGTAAATTTTCTTTAAATAATAAATTAAACAGAAAAATATAATACAAATAATCAACTTGTATTAAAAAAAATTATATCTTACAATGGTTGTTATTGGTAGAAAACTATGGAGCTTAACAAAGGTGGTATAGCCAACAAGTCTGCTGAATATACATCTGATTTAAGATATGTGTAATATAAATTTTATAATTTTTGTCATGTATATATATGCCAAGTCTGAAAAGTTAAAAATTAATTGATTAATAAATAAAAATAGAGCAGACTTTTTACTACCGCGTAGGGATTCTAGAGTGATCAGGACTATTTAAGGTATAGTGCACTGGTGTAGATAGAAGAATAATCAAGAAGGGTCTGGTGACTCCTTGTCGAGTGGATAATTTTTGTTTTATTCGGTTAGACGCCAAGTGGCCACCATGTGGGAATATTTATGCATGAGCAATAATAAATCACGGATATTGGAAGATGACGACTTCCTTTTTTTTAACAGTAGACCTGAAGCCCGATACTTGTATATATATATATACATATATATAATACATTTATTTCCGTAAAGCTATAGAATGTACCCTTCATTTATGTATTTTACCTCGAATCTTTGAATTAACATCAATTCTAACACAAATAAAAGAGAAAATTAAATATTGATAACCATGTTTTAAACATGTAATATTTATGTTAAAAAGAATATCTTCTATTATTTTATATTAAAAATCTTTTTTGTATTAACAACAGTATTCTCCTTATAGTAGGAATATTATGCTTAATCACTAACGAATAAATATTGATCTAGTAGCTGTGTATGTAGAAAAACACCGCAATTTATAAAAGTTATAATTATTGCTTAGAAAAATGGACCCTATTAACTTTTTCATCCACATATTTATAAATTATGCAAGCAACAGCTGAAAATATTTTTTACTCTATTTATTTCACATATTTATTACTTACTCTTTTTATTCCAATTTTTCCTCTTTTTTTAAATTTCTGTATAAATATTAAAATATTTTAAACTTTTTTACATAGATGGTGCTATTATTGTAGAATATTCCCTTTCTGCCTTATATTTTTTGTTTAAATAATTAGCTTATTCATTAAGCGTAAATAATCGGCCTCAGAATAAAAATTTAAGCTACACTCATCATGCACATTTAAATTTCATTTTAAAACATAATTTGTAATAAATTTTAATCTAATTATTGTTTTTGTCTTTCACAGATATACCTCAAGAGAAGAAAAATTCTGTAATTGAAAGTAAGTTTAATTTTTATCATCCATTTTTAAAACTTAAAAAAAAAAAACTTAATTAAATATATTTTCATTTCTTATTAATTGTTTTTAAAAATTGTAATAAATTTAATTGTGATGGAGAGAAACTACATTGTTCTTTTGAAAATGTGTACTAGGTCTTTAAAAGTTTATTATTTTTAACAGACCTTTAGGTAACAATTTAAATACAAGGGAAAACGATGAATGTATTCATCGTTTTAAGGATTCATACCTACTTCCCTTTGATTTAGTAACATGCACACACATATACAACTTGTATTTATATACGTGTGTGGGTTAATTCCAAACTGAAATATATATAAATTTTTATCCATCCAACCAAAATACGATTCAGAAAAATACTGATCAGGTAAATTTTTTAACATTAAAATATAGTTTAACGATAATGTAATAAATATTAATAATTATGATAAGAAAAGCCATTTTAACTTCAGTATTATTAAAGTACCTCACTGAGAAAATAAATTATATTTTTCATTTTTGAGAAAAATTATTATAAATTACATACAACTTAAAAGATTTCTAGTTTCAAATATTTCAGAAAAAATCAAAAATTATTACTATCTTTTTAAATCCCGATTTGGACAAAAATATCTAATAAATTTTAATTTTAGTTATCTGTATACAGAAATTCTAAATTGTATAGATTTCGTTGTTCTTTATAGATAATCAGAATGATTTTTTTACAATAATACAAAATAAATATTCCCTTTTCTGAGAATTTTTTCTACCGTTATCTCTCTTCACAAATCATAGATAGGGATACTGTAACTTTTAATGTATTGCATTCCAATATAATATTTTTAATAACTTAACTTTTTACAGTATAGACCGTTACCAAAAATATTCTTAAAATTATTTCTATAATTTTAGAATTTTTATGTGTTTAGCTTATAACTATTTTAGTAAAAAATAACTTTATTGTTATTACTAATGCTATAATTTAACCTTTATCTTTCAAACTTTTGAATATAGCAAAAGCTTCTTTATTGTTCATTAATTCAGCACATGGTTTGTGCATTTGTAAATGCGTTTTTAGGAATGTTGCTTTTTATTAATGATGGACTTAGAATTTATATCATTATATTTCATAAATTTCGCTCAGTATTGTAAAAAGAAAGGAGAAATTTTGACTTGCCTTAAAATAACAGGTTACATGTGATTTTTTTTAAAAATTTTTTTTCAATGGGGCTGCGCATTTTTATTTTGAACTTTTACAGACCTAGTACATTTCCCAGGAGCTGGTATCACTTTTTAGTGCTACACCATATAGGCGGTACCAATTACAGCAAGCAATTTTGACGCTCATTTTCCTCTACAGAGAGAGGCTCTTGACGATGGGAACCTGTACTAGGATTTAATTTTGCCAAGAGCATCCAAGCCAGACAGACACTCTAGGCATCTTTCACAAGCCGTATAATCATACGACATGGCCACTGTCGATTTTCTTCATCATGAAAATCCACCGATTTGCCTGGGTCGATCCACGTGGGTATAGAAGGCCAGCGACAAACCAACCACGCCACCCAGCCGGCTTAAGATAAACTGCTATTCTCAGTAAGCAGTATTAGTAACACTGAAGTGTCAATCCATTTATACTCAGAAATCTGTGAACAATATATCTTCAAATTTAGATTTCACGCCATCTCTGCCTATTATATCGAGTTAATTAAAAATAATATTTAAGTATCACACATAATATTATATTTAATTCTGAGCTTATTTGGTTTTCCTCTAAATATTAATTTCGAATGCCATCTTTCTAAGCACCCGTACCTTTACACTTCTAACGTTAACAAGGATTGAACCAAGTGCTTTGATAGGTTTATTTGCAACTCTTAGGGAACAGATATCCTAATAGTTGACACGCGTGTTACATGCCAAGCTAGCCCTAAGTTTTTCTGTAAAACCATCTACACAGTACTTAAACGTACCAGTTCTTCCCTTCTTCCATCATATGATGTAACATCTGTTTAATTCTCCTCACTATAATTCCCTAGCTGCGAGAATGAAGGGAAGGGATTCTTTGTTATCTTTTCACAATAAGTTTTCATAGGAAATGGACGCAAAATGCCTCATTTCTATGTTTAAATTACATTATTAAATTTGTTCTTACTTGGCTCTTGTCTTGTCACAACTATTCCCTTGATGCATTTATAAGACAGATACGTATAAATATATAAGATGGAAAAAGTACATAATCCACATAGTAAAAAAGTTAAGCATTACACATTTTCTATGAACTATGTAAGTTGAAATAAAAGCTTTATTTTGTAATGCTATAAAAATAATATCTGTTGTATATATTTTTGAATTAATTATATTTAACACTATAAGGCTTACATACTTAACATTACACTGAAATAATTCATATTACGATTCCAGATGTATCAATCAATTACTAAATAAAATTAAAAACGCTTACAAATTGTCTCAAGAAATAATAGGAACATTCATCAAAAATATTTGAAGTAATAGTAATTAATTTTTCGACACTACTTATAGATAATAAAGGCATTTGCTTAAACCGAAATTAATCAAAATCATTATTTTCATTAGCGAGCTTCAATATGCTTGATTGAAGAAAGATTTTCTTCCGTTTATGATGTTTGGTAAAAATGAATTACACAATGTTAATTTTTTTCCATTAGAACTTCTTATATCATCGAATAGCCTTAATACGATGAAATAAGCCTTGTGAAAAAAGAGATATACAGTCAACTCTTGATAATTCGAAGTTGGAGGGCCCAGTGAAAAACTTCGAATTAGCAAGAGTTTGAATTATCAAGGGAGTAGAAAAGAACTCCAAATACACAAAGAGCAAATTTTATTCTAACACATTTTTAAATTTGAAACTATGTAACAAAACAACAAATTGTACATATGTATATAATTATTTTAAAGTATTTTTAAAAAATATACATTAATATATATAATATATATATATATATTAGCTGAAATGCCCGTTCTTCGTACGGGTTAAGTTTTAAAAACATAACTTCATCTATTATAGAATTGTAATATTTTTTTGGAGGGTAAAACCTGTATAAAAAGTAGTATAACCAAAATTTTAAAATATTTTTTTCAAATGAATGTTTACATTAGAAATAGTTTTAAACAAATTGAAATTTGGCCTCAAAGTAAGTAATAATTTAACAAAAACAAAATACTGTAATGTAAGAGAAAATTAGCAAGCTAAAGTGTTAACAAGAATGAATGAAATTATAAACAAAAATTATTACAAAAAGTCATAGCAGTAGCAAGTTTCTGCTATGGGTGAAATAACCTGCAATAGATGAACCAAAAGAAAAAATTATGATGATAAACTGATTCACTAAATGCTATTCTGTTTGAATGAATTATTATCAGTACCTACGTATTAATGCCATTGCACACAAATTGGCACCTCATGAATCACACCATTTTCTGCCAAAATCTGACCGTATGTGTGATTGGTTTTTCATGTATAAATATGTTAGAATCTTTGTGTTTT
>BMAO01021682.1:0-14924 GCA_019973975.1 Trichonephila clavata | reverse complement strand
TGATGTAATTTATTAATACATTTTATACAATCGTGAATGAAATTAGATTTGAATAAATAATTTATATGAGACAATAAAATAAATCCATTAAGATCTTGTCATGAAGTAAAAAGTTACTGAGTAAGATTAAATAAATATTCATCCATATATTATTTTATAACGTTTCAATATTCGCTTCCACATTTCTCCATATTTATTATAAAATATAATGTAGAAAGAATATTTCTCAATTAATTTGAAAACTTCTTCTGTTAGCTATCATACAGTATATACAGATTCGTACAAATATATGTAAGATTTTTTTTAGATCTTTAATTTTATATGAATTTTTTGTTCACGAATAGCTTTCATCGAGGAACGGTGCCCTTATTGAAAGCATTTCTTGATAGGCTAAATTAAGGTCGGTCACGGGATAAATGTAATCACGTGTTCTTCATTACATTCAGAACTGAATTAAAAAAAATTGCAAAATGGACTAAATTTATGTGATGTTATAATCGCATGATAATTTTAAATCACGTGTTTTTAGCCAATCAAGTTCAAAAACACATGTGACGTCATAATCACGATAAATGCAATTATCTATCTATTTTCAGCAAATCAGTTCATACACTTCGTTGTTGCCAAATTACGTTTTTTACAGAAACTTTTTTTTTAAAAAAAATTAATATTTGTCACTTTATTTAAAAGTACATGTATAAAACAAGACTTTTTTTTCTTTAATTTTAAAATCTTTTTTTGCAAGAAATTTCTTTTTATAAACTCTTGAGCATTCTTTATCAACTATGCAATTTGAAATTTTACCTAAGTCTTACAATAGAATAAAGTACGAGCTAGTTTATTGTCTGTTTTGAATTCATGTAGAACACGTGTTTATATTATCATGTGACCGTCATGAATTTAGTCATTAATACAATTATAAACTTGATAACTGGGTAAAGATGTTCAAATATTAAGATTCTTCAAAAAGTTTTTCAAACTTAAAAATAAATTCTTATATTATATGCGTACTACTGCACAAATCGAGTGCATTTTGTATTTGTATGAGGGTTATTGTGGGCAAGAAAAGTTAATCAATAAACATATGGTCCTTTTTCGCATTTTTTATCGTACTTCGTAAATTATATAATCAGCTTACGATAAAAATATTGCAGGTTTGGTTTGAAACACGACACAAATTGCATTTTGATAAACAATGTATCTTTTTGGGAATTTTTATGAGATTTTAAGTAATGAAAATAATAATTGTCAAAATAGTTCAACCAACAGTAATCGGGGAAACCGAAAAGGACGTTTAAAAAATTAGCACTTCCAATTCATTTACAACTTAAAATGCAATTTTCAGAATAATCAGAAAATATTTTTTAAACTGTGTAACATTGCATTCGAAAATTAAATCTAGATTAACAAATTGTCCTGATAAAACTATTCAAAACGCAAGTAAAACATTTAAATGTTTCAATTTTTCCCCTTATTTTAAACGGTTTTTTTATACTTCCATTTACATGGTTTTCAACACGATGCTGGTTTCATGATACAAATTAATGGAGAGATTATTAACAATCGCATTTGATTCAACATGTAATCTTATTTATGCATAGCTTTTATAACTCAAAAGATCCACTCTAACGCATAAAATTTTTTTGCATAGATACCTTAGATCAAGGGTGGGGGCAACGAGTTACCCCAAAGAGGTTTTATGTGGCCTGCAAAGACAGTCAAAAAATCCGCTTCGAACCGAAATTTCTTTCCCGTCCGCTATCAAAGCTTCGTCTTTTATATTTTTCACTAATAGGAAAATAAAGTATCTGAAAGTGTTTCTACGAAGAGATCATATGCAGAGTTTGGAGGACGAGGTCTCAAGAAGATTTCAGGATTTTACGAAAATTGAGCCTATATTAAGTTTGATCTGTTGTTCCATTACTGCTGATATTGATACGGCACCTGAGGAGCTATAGCTTAAACATTGACTTGAAGTCAGATCACAGAGAGAAAAAAATGCTTAAGGTATAATGCCGACTACTTGCGACAACTTATTTCAAAAAAGAATGGGAGATATGTAGATTGTTTTTTTTTTTTTTTGTGGTTTTTAGATTGTTTAGTACATTTTAAGAAAAATAGGCTAAAATTAAGAAGATAAAAAGAAATTATTGTTACTAAAATGTGGGGGAAAATGGATAAAATTTACAAAAAATAACAAAAACGGGGCTTATTACGTACCAAATATAAATGAACATGATTTCAATTTTGATGTGTTTCTATGTTATTCATTTTTGAATTGACCTTCAGGATAAGAGATATTTTAATTTTTACAAAAACTAGAGAATTTTATCTTAGTTTTTATACGAAATTGCTTAAAAAAACAGTGATTATATTCACATGAAGGACTGTAAATTTTGTAATAAAACAGAGATTGATAAATCTGAAGGTTAAAACACCTCTTCTATTATACAGAACATACGGAAAACATTTCAGTTCATTTTTTCAAAACTTTTTGAGCAATCTCTGGCCCCGTTTGAACATTTTCAAAAAAAAAAAACACATTTCGAGTAAAACGCGTTTTAAAGTATATGACATCTTTCTTAAAGTAAAGGTATCTGCTTTTACTAAAACACGTGTAATTTTTGTTCTAGTGAACGGAAAATAACAAACTTAGTATTTTTTTATGAAGCAAATAAAATGGTCTATAAAATAGTATCATTAAAAAAATTGTCAATTTTTGGAAAATTCACAATTTTAGGGTAGTCGGATACCTTAATGCTATGACACTGATTTTTACAAATCTTTGTCAACTGAAAAACTTCCATGTATGAAGAAATTGGAGCGGGTAATTTGTTCTTTATATTTCAATCAACATATATTTGTGTGAGCGTTTTTCTTTCATAAAGATCAACAAGAGTAAATATAGATGAAGCACAAGTTGGCTGACATTTAACTTGTAGGGTGTGAAGAGAATTTACAATTTAACAAGAAAATAGACAATTTTATTTAACATATATTTATTATTTTTTAAAACGAATGGAATCATTTTAAAAAAGTGCGGCCCTCCGCCCCACAATGCAGCCCACAACCCAAAACAAGTTGCCCACCCCTGTGATAGATTGATATTTTGAAGAATGTTTTTGGATCACTGTATATATATATATAACTTGAGTAAAACTACGTATAAGCACTTTTAGCTTCCAGAAAATATTTTTATTTATTAGGTCGAACCAGCTGTGTTTTGTTAACTTCAAAACATGCGTAGCTTTCTTATTCGAAAACGCATTTCATATGAACTTCGTACTCGGAAAAGATTCGCTTCTTCGTGTTTCATTTTTATGAAATAATTTATGAGCGTATTCATTGTACTAATCTGATTTCGTGGAATTTGGTAATATATTATGGATTCTAATATTTTCGTAATAATTGAGTTTCATCTAATTTGTGATCTTAAGTGAAATTGAAAGAAATCGGACATCACATTTCAAAAACAAATGCAGCCGAGTTTTAAGACTTTTGAGCTATAATTTTTGCAATTTGCGCATGAATCGAATCATTTGCGGAGCACACACGAATGTAAGAATATTCTCAAAACGAAGAGCATAACATGTTTTTGAAAATGTTTTTCTAGCATAAGTTTGGAAATACTATAATTAATCTCCTATTCATTGATATACAGGGTGGTTCTAAAATGATACGACAAACTTTGAGGGGTGGTAGAGGTCGCTAAACAAACAATTTTTTAAAAGAAATGCATGGGTGGAAGTCCCGCGTTGTATGTGAGACACAAACAGAATAAATAACACATAAACGGAAACATAAAATGTTCATTAGCAGCATACTTAACGAGTGATTCCGTACATAAAATGTTGAAACAGTTTCAGAAATTGCATCCACCAACCGTCATGCATGCTTGGTGGCCTTTATGGCGTGATTGGCTAATAATATTGGCGATAGTTGAAGGCAGTAAATCGGTGTGCCAGCAATATCAGCATTTGCACTTTAGATTTCTGTCGTTAAGGGTGATTTTACTTACAGCAAAAAGGCAGACATGTACCTAATGCACGGTGCTGTTAATTGCAATGGTATAGCAGCGCTACGGCCGTATCAGGAACGCTTTCCAAGAAGACGCATGCTAAATCGCAAAATGTTTCATCGACAGTTGTGTGAAAAAGGTTTATTTATCGCCAATACTGATGGAAAGGGTAAATAGAGGAATGTACGAGACATACACACCTGGAAGAAGTTATCTTATGTACGAAACACCCTGCACAAGTACAAGGCTGTAGCATGTCATCTAGGCATCATGACTTTGATGGCACCGGGGACCCTCGGACCCTGACCACCAAGCAAGCCGTACTTGCGATAATTTCTCCTATATTTAAGATATAAATATAAAAGGTGGCAAAACATAACTGTGTAATCAGCTCAAGTCATTGGAAAATAATTTCGAATTTGTGGGGAATTCTCCTAATTTTTTCCTTTGTTTGTATGGTGTGCGAACTTGAATTATTGAAAGGCTTATATTATTTTAAATCATTTTCATTTTTCTAGCTGTTACTTGGAAATAAACATCGTTCCATGAAAAACGAGTTCATTAACGTCACAGGGATATGGATCTGAATAGATCCTTCATCCCCTGTCTAAAGTTTAGTTCCCTTCACTGTGGATGTTCCTGGATGGGAGAGGAGTACGTTACTGTGGTCTGTTGAAAGGGTGCTATCTGATTGGTTGGCAGGACTAGGCAAAGGGGTGACGTCAGGGTCTGGAGAGAAGCACTCTTGAGGTTTTGGCGGGAAACAGCTGTACGGGAGAAACTGATGTTCGTCATAGAGTTGCAGGCTGGAGAAGGAGCATGGCTATTGGTTGTGAACAGTAGGTGAGAAAGCTCTCTATTGGCTGCTCTGAAATATGGGGTAATGAACTGAGAGTGAATTTAGGTGCTTGCCTGGTTCCATGAAAAATCTCACAAAACACCTCAAAAAACCTACACAGGAAGTTATGTCTTCTTGATCATTTTATTTTTCATAACAATATGATTCATAATAAACTAGCTTCCTGTTTCAGTATTCCGCAATTACTTGTATTTGCAACAGACTGATGTAATTTTGTCCCCCCCCCTCTTCTGTACTTTCACAGAAAATAATATTGTATTATTTTATTATTCATGCATATTTTTGTACCACTAAAATAGTATTGTGTTATTTTCTTATTCATGCATATTTTTGTACCATGCCGTGTCTATCACGTGTCAAATCGAACCTGGAGGGTAATCACTAAAGTTTTATTTATTTATTTATCCAACGCCCGTGCTTGGCTTCTTGACCATTTGACGCCAAGCCTCCCAATGCCGACTGATAATGTCGTCAATCGAGTATTCATCGACTCCAGTGTATTAGTGCAGGTGGTCGCCATCCATTCTGGCATGGCCGCAGAGTGGGCAGGCCTCATCAGCAGCCAGGCCAAGCTAGCAGAGGTGTGCTCCCAAAAAGTCATGTCCGGTGGTTAGGCGAAAGCGGCAACAGCCTCGGCTCTCTCCAGGTGCCTCGGGATTGGACCCACAGTGGCCAGAGTATTCCAAGGCTCTTGGGTTTTTGGGTCACGGTAGTATATTTGGTCGATGAATGTGGAAAGAATACTCTTTGCTCTTCTGAGAGTCAAGGGGACTTTCGGTTGAGACGACTCGGCACCCTGCTTGGATTTTGGTCAGCCCTCTTATTGCCAGGGATCCCAAAATGACTTGGGACTCACTGTAAAACCACAGTCCAGCCGTATGAGCTAACTATTAGATTAGATCACTAAAGTTCACATAAGAAAACTAATACACATACATGTAAGTATTATGCAGTTTTGCTTTCCTATGCTATGAAGAGCACTGTAAAGGGCTGATATTAAAAGGGTGTATTGTATATTTAAACACCAATATATTTTTCCTTTTTTTCTTGATAGAACCCAACCAAAATTTGCGATTTTATTTTACTTTTGGCAATAATTTGGGGGAGGGGGATTTTTAATTTGAAAACTTAAGCTTTTATATTTGGGATCCTCGGCTGGTTTTGTTTGAAATTTAGAGGCTAAAGAAAAAAAGTAGACTGTATGAATAAAAGTTGTTGCTAACGCCACGCCTGACGTTATCCGTAGCTTTGAGCAGAGTACAGATGACAGTATGATTTTGGCTCGGTTAGTTACTTAAGAAATATTTTTAGAAATTAAAACCAGCCTTGGAAAACGATAGAAATCAACTCAGGTAATTGTTTCTTTGTATTAGAAATATATACCAATTTCAAACTTATTGTATATACAAATTGATGTGGAAAAAAATACACTAGCAAAATGCAATCTAGATATTTTCCAATGAAGAATTACAGTAAAATATGTTTAACGCGAGAACGCTTAAAATTAAATATCGGTTAACACGAAATAATACAACTACCCCGACAAATTACTGTGTATTTTTATGCATTTTCTCTTAACACGAAACGAAAATCACGTAACACAACATTCTCTTCTGGGAATGAACAGAATACGGAAAACACCAACCAAAGTTAGTGAATGTTCCTGTATTTTTGCACAAGAATTAGATGCACTAGATGGTGGCAATGTTGTACAGCCCCAATTATGGCAAACAGAGTTTGTTTTTCGGAGTTTGTTCAAAGCTCAAAAAATATCATTGATGCAGGTTCGAATGACGAACAGGAAATGAATAATGCAACTCCTGTTCCCACGTCATCCAAAATAAGAACATCATGAAAAGTACGCACAGTCTTGAAACAAACTTTTTTGGAAAAGTGGAAAAATGCAATAACTCAGAAATGTCATTGTACTCCACTGCAAAATTTTCCACGTGATAGGCTTAGTCCGGAACGTTTGAATCCTAATAGTATAAGAATAACAAATAAAAAATAACCAAAAAAACTTATCGATTAAATTTATTTAATAATTACACTAAACAGTATTATTTTTTCTAGATTTCGACTCATTTTAATTAGAAAGAGAAATTAACAATTTTCATATTTGCATACGTATTTGGTTATAAATTGACCCAACATGGTAACTTAAGAGATTTGGAGAAAATCGCGATAGGTACAATAAAATAAATCTTTTAATTTCAGATTTGAATGAGAGCAAAAAACACTTCATGGAATTAAAATTATATTATTGACTAGCTCTCTCTTAACTGTTACCGGGGGTACAGCTGCGTGTAGTTGATGAAATCATCGCAAGAGGAAGCTTTAGAATTTTTAATTTTATACAAAGCCTTAAAATTTTTAACAAAAAATTAGTGTATTTATTCTGAGTGGAAAGTTTTTTTTATAGAAATATCAATTGATTATTCTACGAAAACAGACGTAAAAAAGAAAGAAAGAAAAAATGGCGAGTCGGCAAACTAGCTGGCATCTCACTTGAAGACTGAACCACGACATTTTTAATTGTTCTGTGCAAAGGTTTTCAAAGAACGATTTTGGCCACCGGGGAGTTTTTTTTAAAAAAGACAACAATTATTGAAGTATTTTAATTCTACCTCAATTTATTTTAATCTATTATTAACTTAAAAATAAATGCTTCATTGTTATAATAATTTTTAATAAAGCTCATCACTGGTGAAAGCAGACATGCATGCAAAATTTTAAACAATGATAAGTTGACCTATTTATTAATCGTTAAAGCAATAGGAATACTTAATAACCAGAAAACATGAAATGGGAATATGGACATGTTCTTTTATCAAATTAGTAACTAACTTAATGTTTTGTTGATTGTTTTTGTTGTTTTGGTTTCTTTAAAATTTCGAATAAATATTTATTTGTACCTTAATTTCGAATAGAGAGATCTGGTTTAAATAATAATTTTCTTTTACCCATTTAATTTCGTAAGGAATTCCTGTATATAAAGTAATCAAATTATGATTCATCAATAATTTTATTACCTACTCAGATATATAACTAAATTCTTTCACACTTATTTCCGTGCATTTGCTTTCATTCCATGTTTTTTTCTGTCCTTTTTTTTTTTGCCTGTAAACATTGGGTCAACGCAATTCTTAGAAAAACCACAAATTTTTAGATAAAAGGTCTTTTACAATTTCGGATGAAAGTCTATAAATCACGATTTGATTCTCACCAATGATTAACCGCAAGAAGATACAACTGTGTCAAAATTATTAATTGCTATATATTTCTATAGAAGACAAAGAACAAAGATTTTCTTAGAATCTTTTTGAATTAGTTCTACACCAACGACCGGTTCTTATCCGCCGGCCAATTTTGTTTACAAGTTCAACATCAATTTCAGAGAAGTGATACACATTGTACAGTAAAAATATCGTTCGATTCTTAAAAAATGTATTCTGAATAGCATAAAACACAATATTAAGGACGTAAAGTTTAGCACCATTTAAATGACTTCCTCTAACGCAGCATTTTCTGGGTATTGATTAATCGAATGAAGAAATTAAAAGCAATTGCTCTTTAATTCCAGGAATTCATAGTTCTTGCGAATGCGAATATGATTTCTTTTTATATAAATGGCCTTCATTGCTTCACATTTTTATTCAGAGCAAAAATATATCTATATTAATCAAATACTTTTTAAAAATTAATCACATTTTCCATTTTATAAATTATTAGCCGTTACCCTCCCGTTTCGCAAGATATTTCTTAATAATGTCTGTCTTTTTTTTAAAAATTATTGAAAGGTGTTTAGTACTTAAAAACGCTATTTAAATTTCTGAAACGAAATATATTTATCTGGAACGTCCCCATAATTACACCCCTAGGGCGTCAATTTTCGCACAACCCGTTCATACGAGATCTCTATTCAACAAAAGAATCATGCTAGCCAAATTTTAAGTCTAAATCTCTAATAGTTAAAAAATGGGAAGGGGGGGTGCCTGTAAAGGCGAGTCAATTTCAGTAAAATTCATTTTTAAACGTTGCCGAATCAAAAGATGTCGTCAAATACTGCAATCGGTTTTTAAACGTAAACGGGAACGATTTTCCACTACTGGCTACATGTAACAAGATTTGGGCGATTTTGCGCATGAACGAATCCTTTCTTAAGCAAAGGAGTTTTAGAAAATGTTCTCTCAAAATAAATTTGTATTTTTTATTTTATTTTTGTGGAAAATATGCTTAAGGCTCCTTTGAAACATTCGCGAAGCTCCCTGTAAAGGTTTTTGAACGATACGTTTAATGGTAAGGATTTGCTTGAGTCCCGAATAAATATACAAGAGCACACGCATTAAAATTTATACAAAATTTTATTTTGAAGCTTACTTATATCGAACTTGGAAACGAAATAACGAAGTTTGATGCCAATAGTTCGTATCACAACTTCAATGTGAGCCTTATAAATTGTTTAATTTATAATTGAATATATTATTTTATTAATTTTCATAAGCCCAAAATATAACCCAGCTATTATTTTTGAATGCCATTACAAGAAATTGTTTTAAAATTACCTCCATGAGTAGCCGAAATTGATGGAAAACTCATGAAGGTTCCCAAACTTCTTTTTTCTTGCTAGTGTCATTGTTCAAGTCTGCTTTCACCAGTAATGAGCTTAATTTTCAAAGATAAAAAAATATTACCGTTTCCCTAAAATTCTTATTGGATTGAACTGAGGTTAGCGTAAAAGATTTAATATTTTTTTATCTATGTATATCGTTCAAAGCTTTG
This sequence comes from Trichonephila clavata, assembly GCA_019973975.1. Classification (NCBI taxonomy): domain Eukaryota; kingdom Metazoa; phylum Arthropoda; class Arachnida; order Araneae; family Nephilidae; genus Trichonephila; species Trichonephila clavata. The sequence continues at coordinate 5,265 of BMAO01021682.1, read as the reverse complement.
CCTTAATTTATATGCAATTTGAAATCCAATAAACCACTAAAAATAGAATAAAATAATTCAGAATTTTAAAACCAAGGCCACCATTGTTTTCCTGGAGTTCTTCAAACTATTTTTTCTTTAAGGGACAGGATATCTTGTACACAATTTTTTTTATTTATATGTTCCTATAAAAAAAATCTTTACATGCACCTAATTGAACGCGCTCGAAATATACATATTTCAGAAGAAAAACATTATTTTCAAACAAACAATTATTTGAAAAATATACTTGTATATATATTGTTCTTTAAAATTTCAACTACTACAAATTTTAATATTTTTGAACAATTTTTTCTAATATTCTTAGAAGTATTCCTCACAATAATGTGTATGGAATTAGAATTACAAATGATATTTTTATTTATGTAATTTTTTTCGTGTCGCTCGGTCATTATAGAAAACACAGTACAAAAACACCCATATCTAACATAATGGATTGTAAAAAAAAGACTGTTCGCTAAAATCCTTATTCTCTACATAGAATCGCTAAACATATTATATGAAACAACCAGAAAAAGTTTCGAATATTAAAAAAGCTTCAGAATTTTAAATACACGATTGCCTTGAAAAACAAAAAACTGAGAAAAAGCCATTAAAAGTTTCAAAGGTCAGTGAAATAAATGAAAGAGCTAAATACAGACGTCAAGTGTTCTGTTTTTGCTTCGACAAATTGTTTAGAGAGAATTAACTGTGGCTAAATAATGTAGCTAGATCTAGGAAATTTTGTACACATATTTATAAAAGTCGCACAATTAAAATGAAGCAATAAAAATATGATCTTTTGATTATTTTAGCTTTATTCTTTGTATACTTTGAAAGAGTCAAGCAATTTTCACGTTACTTATTCAAGGCATACGAATATCTTCTCTGAGCCCTTCTTTTAAAAAATATCACTTATTTTTAGAAAAATCTTATACCATTTTTAACTTCATTTGTATGTAAATAAGCTATGCTTATCTAATATTTGCAACAAATTATTTATATTTCAGAAAATTGGTAAATTTGTAGGAAATTTCAAAGAAATTTTAAAAACATTAAAAAAATTCTACATGAAAATCTATTAACCCAATTTGAATAAATTAAGTATCAAAACAATCATCATATATGTATCTAGGTCCTGTAGTAAAACCTTTTGGTTACAAATATAACTAAAAATTCCAGAGCTAGTCGATGAGCCAATGCAAGAAATTTGCCAATTTTTACAACACTGTTACACAAATACTAGAATACATATTTAAAAAATATCCTTACTATAATCATTATTTTACCTAATATGCCCTAGAAAATATGAGAATAAATGGTACGAAGTCTCAAAGATATTTATCGGTAATATTTTGAGTTATAATTTTCGAAATGCTCAAAATATACGACAAAAGATTGATTTTGAGAAAAATGCATTGTTAGTTCTATTTTTCACATATTTTTTTATACTTACATATTTTCTTAATTAAAATTCACCAGTTTTATTACTTTCCTTCTGTTTGCTCATTTTTGATCATTTTTTTTTTCATCTTATCTCTTCTATTTTTTTTTTCTGGCTATTTTTGCCACTGACGTTTATGGACTCTGTTTCTCAAATTTTATCAAGTTCTGCAAAACTTTTAAATGTTAATACACGAGTAGTCACACGGAAATGCTTCAATACACCTAACATTTCCTGAAATTCCTTGAATTTTAAATCATATTCATAGATAACCCAAACATGCAGTCTTGCACAACAGTAAAAGTAAATTTAGGTACAGTAGAATGTCGTTTATCCGAACGTTTATTATCCGGAGTGTCAAATATCCGGACCAGTTTTTTTTCTTTGTCAGCTACATGTACCGTATATGAATACATTTTCGAACAGTGCAATGCTCAACAGTTATTTGGTGTGAGGACAAAAGTGACGGAAAAACACAAGGTGAGCGGTGTTTGGGGATTTCAGTTGTGAATGATTTGGTAAACATCTGCGCGGAATATTAGGTCAGTTTGTTTCCAATGAGAGGATGTATCTGTGCTCTTTTGTTGAGTTATGAACTGCTATGGCTTTGAATTCAAAACGGACGCGCAACGTCTTGAACATAGAGACAAAACTTGAAATATTGAACCGTCTCGGGAAGTGAGAAAATGGAGCGTCTCTAGGACAGTTTTATAATGTTGAAAAGTCAACAATTTCTGACATAAAAAAAGCCGAGAAACCATTTCAAATGATAAATGATGACGAGATTGTGACTTCCGTGCAAGAAGAATCCGACCCTGTCGACTTGAAACGGAGGAGGACCAGGACAACAACAAAAGTTGCAAGGGTCCATCAAAAGCTGACACGCGTTCTGCGTTAGAGAACAGCTATGGAGTGGTACAAACAACAATCAGAGTGCTGTCCTACTCAACTACTGCTGCTCAAGAGAATCAAACGAAGCTGCGAAAAAACGAAAGTGTACATTGTTACAGCGAAAAATAAGTGATTATTTTCCACAATAAAGGTAATATTGCGACATTTTGCATCTATTTTTATTTTTCTTTAAGCATATGTCCCGCATGGGATGATTTTCAATATTCGTATAGTGTTCGGTTTCACATACTGCTTGGATCGCATTCGGTTTTCGGTTATCTGAACAATCGCGTATCCGAACGGTGTCCGGTCGCAATTGATTCGGATAAACGACGTTCTACTGTATTGAATTTAGGCGTGAATTACGCTTCACATTACGTAAAACTATAAAAATTTTATGCGAGATTAAAAAATAATAATAATAAGTAATCGGACAAAGGTATAATTAAATATGGTGATATAATATTTTGTGTTCTGATGATGAACAAACAAATGCTACATTTAGAATTTTTTTTTTTTCTTTTTTTGAAAAATTTACGAAAAATCTAACTTTAATACATAAATGCTATACTTAACGAAAAAAATTTTCAGTACTTGTTTGTTAGGTATTTTTTAAATTTGACTACTTATACGAGATTATAATTATTCTGAAAAATAATTCTACTCTTTTAGTATTGGCATCTTGAGGTTGTCAGAGCAAGAAAAGACTTGCAGTTTATAAGAAACAAAATCGATTGCAAAATTTTACCACCTCGAAAATTTTGGCGCCCCTAAAAATTTGCCGCCCTTGGCCCGGGCCTAAGCTTAAGCCCGTCACTGAGCAAAAGTATTTTTAACAAATCAACGGAATGTAGAACTCCACACAAAAAAAAAATTACCAACATTCTTTAATAATCATAAGGCTATTTGTTTTGTATTCCCAACAGAAAATCTTGCCCGCGAATGGTTCTCTCACGCGATCTCAATCATTTGCTTCCCCATTGCTCAATCGATTCTGAAAACCGCAATCAAACAAGATAGTGTCTCGTGGGGTGCATTTTTTATCCCCTAAGCACGCCGCAATTAATCTGCTGGTGACGTCTCGTATGATAAAAGCAAAGTTTATGGGCACGGTCTCGTAAACAGGCCAGGGTAAATGACTCTGGTGCAGTTTAACCCGGTGCACTTATGACATGATGGGTAAGTGCATCTTTTTTTTCTTCCTTTTTGTCTCTGCCTCTACTCGATGTGGAACATCCGGAAATGCCTCTATGCATGATTTTCGCACTTTGATGTTTACAACTGGGGGTTCCAGGGTATTAATTGGACTTTTTTTCACTGTTTGGTGTGCGGTGTGTCGAAGTAAAAATGGGACATACCTTGCGATGGCATATTTTCCATTTATGATTATAGTAAAATCCGGCGTATAAGCCGCACTTTTAACACCTAAAATAAGATCGAAATTTACGGGTGAGCGTAAAATGCGGAAATAAGAATGAGAGCCTTAGAAATACAAAAAAGTGATGAGCGCAAGAAATAATTAGACTTTTACATATATAGATATACTGTTTACTTAAAAGAAATGTCATTCCTTACTAACTTAAGGGGTTGTAATTCTAGAAATATACTATTTTTTTTCTAAAGCTTGGAATAATATCTCGCATTAATGACTTCAAAACATGAGCATTTTAGATTTCTTCGTAAAAAGGGGGCGCGCGTTATACGGCGAATATACCTCAAAATTTAAAAATGCAGCTTGAAAGTATATGTGCGCATTATTCGCTGGATTTTACGGTATTTAAGGTGGCCGCGGTAGCCAAGTGGTCTAGGCATCGGATCGTGGCTAGCATGTCATGAGTTCTATCCCAGTACTACTGAAGACCCGCCGTGTAGGGGCACGATGCACGTTAAATCTGTCGAGAGCTCAAACGGCCTCCCGTTGGTGTGGTAGTTAGGAGAGGGGGTGCCAGCTCAGGTGTCGTCCGCATCACTTGACCATGGTTCAAAATTACGCGGAACGTCCCCAAAAGCCCTCGTGTAGCTGAACAGTGGGACGTTAATATTCACTCACTCACTTACGGTATTTAGGAAAAAATTGCGAAGCTTGATGAAATGATTTTACTTTGAAATTGTTTCCAAACATTTTTGTTGTGATCGTGTGTTTACAATTCAATAAATCCTTGATCGAAACCAGAAATTAATTTATTGTACTAAATCAGGGGCGGGCAAACTTTTCCAGGGTACGGGCTGCTTTTAATTTTTTTAAGGTGCTGCGGTTCACCCAGGTGTGGTGAGCTACGAAGAAGGTCTACAGTATTTACTATAATTTAATATAATGAATACGGAATATATGTACTTCCCTACATAGCTACAATAAAATAAATTTACAGTTTTAAGACCGCGTTTAAAGCAAAACGCAAGATACAAACATAATGATAATTACCACAATTATAATAATATCAAATGTTGCATTTGTTACGAAACAATAAAAATACAATAAAAAGTAAAGCACTGTCTTCTAAAATTAGTGCTTATAGTTCTAGTCAGTAGAAAACTCAGTCTGCATACTGTCAGCCAGTCTTGAATGTTTCGGTATATATTTACTAACTGCTAACCTTCAGGCGGTCAACTAAAATGTCCTGGCGGTCCACCAGTCGACCACAACCGACTTAATGCCCACCCCGATACTACATTATTGCAAAGGAAAAAATAATTTTAAAATTAAGTTCATAGTTACACCAAAAATTTAAGCTTTCTTTTGAGAAACTAAATTGGGGGACTGAGTAAATCCTATCTCCGCCATGTTAAAGTGGCCGCGGTACGCCGCACATCCAGTATATTGGTTAGTGATGCTGACTACTGTGCCATTGGACCAAGGTTCGAATCTTGGAGAAAGCATGGATGTTTGGAAAATGTATAGTGCCTTAGCGACA
>BMAO01021681.1:27084-56208 GCA_019973975.1 Trichonephila clavata | reverse complement strand
GCATTTGTGAACTGGCGAACACTTTGGAAAACGATATAAATTTGTGATGATTAAATCATTAACTATTATAAACTTTAGTGTTTTAAACCACAGAACTGTGACAAAAGAGTGACGTCTGGATTCTTGAATTTCCTGTCTGACAAGTAAACAAACATGGGATATTTTGATCTTTAGAGCTGTGCTATAGAAAAAAACATTTTGTGGTGAAGAAACCTGAGAAAGAACCTTTAGATAAAGGAAATAGCGAGCTAGAAAATGTAAATTAGCCACTTGAATAATTTACACTAAAATTTGAGAATCAGTAAAAACATCGCATAATTGAACATTTTTTAAATTGAAACATCAAGAAATATCAGAAATCCTTTCGTACTGGTGACTCACTGATATCAGACAGAGGGCAAAATAGAGAAAGAAATCTGATAAACTTTAAAATAACGAAATATAGAGAGCGAATATTTTCTACAAAGATGGCACTGTTACGTTGAAAACTCGAATAAATAATGTTACTTAAAAAAAAAAGAAAGATAAGTGAAAAAACAAAGTTTGTTGAAATTGGGGTGAAATTGTCGAATCGGTCACTGGTCCGCCAAATTTTGAAAAAATTGCCAATTTGGCGCGTTTTTGCTAGTTGTGTTTTGGGAGTAGCAACCCTACCACAACACGCAACGCCGGAGCGCGAAATTCAAGATGGCGGAAGAGAAATCCTTAAAAAATAGCATTTTAAAGTTTTGAAACTGAAAATTATTGCAAAAATTATGTGATTTAAAAATGGAAATAATTTAATTTACCTTAAAAAAAATGCTGTTTTTTGCCGACATTTATGATGATGTGCCCGGCTGAACATCGTCATCGTCCGGCATAATTTGCTGCTCCTGCTCCGGCGTTCTGTCCTGTACCAAAGGGGGGAAAACATTAGCGACTAAAAACCGTAGGAATACTTCTTTAGCAACGGAGTGGAAATTTAACCATTATTAACTTTCTTTCCCGTTCTTTCTCTCAATTCCATACGCTCTCCACATTTCGGACATACATACGATGATCCAATATCAAACCTTCTTTCCTGCACCATTCTAAAACTACTTTCTTACCACAAACAGGTAAGAGAGCAAAAAACCTTTCCGTGTACTCATCATACTTTTCCATACATTCATTCACATTCACTCTAATAGCATCGCTGGACATCGTGATAATCTGTAAAAATTAATGCGGAGAAAAATAATTAAAATTACCTGAACAAACGATTCCACACCGAAAGAACGAAGGCCAAAAATCAGCTGTAGTAACGAAACGTCCGGAGCAAGTGAGAAAGCGCCGGTTGGAAAAACAAAAAAGGCAACTAAAAAAAAATGTACTGCGCATGGTCAATAACTAATATAACGGTAATTTTTAAACTAATAAAGAATTTACTGCCCATGCGCGGAATGATCCGTTTAAAGTTAGTTACTTTTCCCAGAAAACTGCTCAGTGTGACAAAAATACATAAAAGCTTTGTTAAATTTATTCAGTGTTTGAAGTTCCTTGTTCGAATTTGAACGAAGTAGGGAAGTTGATATGGTACCTACCTAACACCCTTTCAAATTCTTGTTGATAAATTTTGAAATTTATCTGTGTGTTTTGGAAATGGTCTGGTCAAACTGTTTTAACACAGAAATTTCTTCGCATAGCAGAGCAATTAATTAATTTTTTTGATGATACACATAGTTTTTTTTTATATTTGTAGCTGTATTTTCTAAGCTGATTTCCCTAAGAAAATCATATCTTACGTATGTATTATTATGAAACAGAAAACATATTTCACACCAATCCTTCCTTGTGCGCAATCCACGTTTTTCTAGAAATTCATACGTATCAAAAAGCTACATTTTCTAAAAGATTTAATGTTAATATTACACTAAACAAACAAACAAAAATTTTCAGAAGATAATTTTTTAGACTAGATATAGTGGTGTATGTTGACGTTTTGTTCTTTAGTTTTTGTATATATTGTATCCTGTAGTTATTTTAATAGTCTATTTAAAATGTATCTATTTATTCTATTTAAAACTGGAATTCCTAAATTGTAAGCAAAAACTTTGTTCTTTTCAATGATATAGAGAGATCTATGAAATGCTTCAGCTTCAATCATTCTTTACAAGGACCAAAGACAGCGCCATCTTTCGATTGGGGATAAAAAGTTCCTTAGACATTCTTTTTTCTCATTTTTGTTGACATTACTTAACGTTTATGTTACACAAACCATATGAGAATAAAAAAATTGAAATATATCTTTTTCGTGATGCTGTAAAAAATTATTTACTGATACAGAAGGTATAATTTGTAAAAATTGGTCATTAAAAGAAAAAGACAAATGAACAAAGTTTAGGAAAGACAGAAATTTTTGAAGATGAGATTAGAAAGAAAATTAGGGTTATGCAATACACATAAAATACATTTTTACAATTTGAGTAAAGAATATGTACAGTTAAGTTGTACAGTTGCACTTTAGTTGAACCTTGTGTGTTTGGCGCACGTTAGCCTTTGAGTAGGTACCCTTGTAGAAGCTATTCTTTTTTTTTTTTTTGCAGTGACAGATGAAAAGAAGCAACATTGATTTAGCATAGAAAATTACTACATGTCCTTCAAACCAGAAATACAGGTTTCATTTTTTTTCAAAATTATATACGGAACTAAAATTAAACATTCTCTATGTTAGTCATTATAATAATAATTTAATATATATAACACTATAAAAATTGAGTTTTGCAAATAAATTAAAGTAGTATAATTTGACGATTAATTCACCAGCTACGCTTTTCTACAAATTAAGTTGACCGTAAGTTAGATGCGGTCGGCATAGTTATTCCACTCAACTTACCTACGCAAACAGAAATACATCCTGCACTTTTTTTTCTTCATATATTTAAGTCGCAATCTAATGTATTTGAAATTTTATTTTTAACTTTAAATTATTTCATTAAAATTGTTATGTGTTAATAATTTGCAATATTTACCAAGATATTTGGAGCTTGTTTCAAAATTGTGTAATGTGACTGATTAAAACTACAAAAATTTAAAATACTTGTAAATCTTGAGGAATTAAAAGAGTACCTAGCCCGCCGCTGCTGGACTTCATTCCTTGCACGTTTTAGTGACTTTGATGTTATCGAGACTTGCCGATTGATAAATAAAATAAACTTCAGAATGAAATAAGAAAGTTAAATTTTAATTTTTTCTTAGAAAAAAAATTAGGTGAAAATGAAGTTAAAACCAGTGGAAACGTTTGTAAATATGTTTACACCATTATCAAGCATCTGATTAGTCGCGCCATCTACTATTGGAAGGGAAAACTAAAAATGTTTAATCAATCTAAAATGTACTTTTTAATGACAAGAAGGGGTGAAGGGATTAATTTTATGTATAACTGTAAAATATTTTCTCTTTTCAGTGTTATCTTTTTATCATTTATTGATATTATATTGATTATTTCTGCCAAATTTTATGAAGAACTTTCTTCGAGCCCAAAACTGCCCTTAAATGTGCAAACAGTAATTGTTTCAAATTCTACGTTTTTTCAATACGGAACATATATCTTTGTCGGAAAATTTTTTACTCAATTTCTTTTTTTTACTTTGTGGTGACCTATAGTTGTTGTTGGTGTCGTGTCCTTCTCGCAGGGGGGGGGGGGAAGGAATGAAAGTTGCCATTGCCTGTGACCTATAGCTACCCATTTCATTCGAACCCTCCTGTCTATTTGAAAACCCGGCTAGATGTGTAGGAGGAACTAAATAATCTACAGACATTATGCCAATCCAATTTGATTTATTAATTCTTATTATGGATTATGAACAGGTGAAATATACAAATGCGGGATAATATTACAGAACTTCAACTGAATCTAAGACAGCTTAAATACGCTCATCTATAACTACGGCGCACACTAAGAATCAGCTTTTATTTAATCAATTTTACGATACCTTATTCCTTAATGCTTCGGTTCCTTCACGGAGAACTTCAGGCAATATCTTTTGCTGGATCAATGACGATGGCTCCCCGCTCCATAATATTTAATTTCTCTACTTTTCAATTTTCACTTCTTTCTTCTTACACACATCAAAAGTATCAATCTCGCTTAACTTGTCAACAACTACGTGTCGACAGCTTACTTTCTTCACTTTACTTAACTTGACCTCTTACTTCACTCCCCTTTAACTCGCGAAAACCGAATTTATATGATATTCCTCATTTACATAAATCACGTTTGGTTTCTCGATGAAGGTTGGTTTAAATAAATATTTTGATAAAGATAAAAGAAGTAATTGGTAAAAACGCGTATAGATACGTCACAACTTTTTTAATGGAAAAAAGTGGACTTTATTACCTAAACGAATTCTTTGATCCACATTGTTTAACTTGTCATACAAACACATTAATAAATTTCATCAATAAAATGGATCTTCTATCTTACAAACTGAAAAGAAACTTTGATATTTTGAAATATTAATTTAAAATCCCAACCACCATACCACACCAACTGAAGGACATTTGAACTCTCGACAGATTTATTGTGCATCCTGCCCCTACACGATGGATCTTCAGCGGCAGTAGGCTCGAACTCATGACATGCCTGCCTCGAGTCCGTTAACTTGAGCCACCAGGCTCCTGCCCCTCTACTGAGAAGTGGCATTGTGTTGTTCACTTAGATGGTTAAGTGAAGGCGTCACTTCAGGAAGAAAAAACCAATGTGGAGTAAGGCTGGCGGAGGAAAACCTCGACTTATGTAGGATGGGGCCTTTTGATTGGATGTTGGGAGTGAGCTATTGGAGTTGACTGACCGATTCAGTGTAAAAGAAATCAATGGAGTTTAAAATTAAAGGAGAAAATATGGAATTAAAAGAATAAAAATATAATTTTTGAAGTTAAGTGAAACAAAATTTATTAATCATTTAACATGGATTCAACTAGTAGATAGGCCTTCAGCTGCTTTAAGTTTAGGTAATAATTGTAAAATATTTGGAATTCTTTTTATTAAGGAAGATGTGAAAAATTTCAAAAACACAAAGAAAATGAGATATATTGTTTCGTGGTTGGGGCTGAATCCTCGAATGCTTTCAAAACTATTGTTTGTTTCTTTGATTTTAGTATTCATTATAATTTTCAGGAGAAAAGTCGGGAATATCTTTACTAACAATGTTGGCGTAGGATACTCCTTCTCGCATTTCGTTGTTAATGAAAGTATTTTTTTAAATCTGTTTTTAACGGGGAGAACCCCTCTTCGGCTTTGGTAACTTTGGGCACTTGGTGTAGCAAGCTGTACGTCCGTTTACATTTCATTTTAATACAGTAAGGGTTATCCTGCTTTTCTTTTATTTCGCAGTTTTTAGATGAATGTTGTTTTCCACACTTTAAACATTCGGCTTTCAGAGGGCAGTTTGCCCCGATGTGATAAAAGTTTTTATGATTTAAACATTGAATTACTCCTCTAATGATGAATCCCTCAATTTTTATTTGAATCAACCGAGGTTAGTAAGTTCGAAGATCTTTTGGGTTATTCTCATTTCTTAATAAAGTAACTTTTAAAAATAGTAGTGGGGATAAGTTTTCTTTGATATGAGTTGGATGCAACTGATAACAGGTTATACAATTTCATGTAAATCATTTTGAATATCTTATACTTCCGTGACGATGGGAAGACTTTTCAAGACAATTTTAATAAATATCTCTACTTTGAGTTTTATGACGTATAGCCTATGTTACTCCCCGTTAATATAGCTTTCCATTAGTGAAAGAATTTTTAAAATCGCACCAGCCGTTTCCGAGATTAGCCGGAACAAACAGACAGACAGACAGACAAAAATTTTAAAAATTGGTTTTTTGTTATGAGTACCGTATATACTTTTAGTGCATTAAGTAAAAAGCTTCTAATTTGAAATTACAAACAGACACTTCAATTTTATTTATTTGTATAGATATATTCAAAGTCAAGGCGTGAGTAAGAATCCGATATTTGTCATTTCTATTAATATACACTTTAATGAATCCACCGGAAGTTTTATTTTTTATACCGGGGAATTTTTCATTCATTATCCTAAGTTCCTCATGATAATTACTCTTAATGTTCATCATTATTGGGGCTGGGGTCTTGGGCTTACGATTAGTTGGCTGGGAATTTTAGTTCGGGGTGGTTGCTCCTCTCTTGATCAAAGAGGAAAAACATGCTGTCAATATTTGCGATTGGAGAGTACGGCCTGGCAGGGAGATATTTTGGGAAAAACAAAGTCACCCAAGAATTCCTTCTATTTGCATTTACGTTTTTTTTTCTTCTTGGTTTTATTGCTAACAGTTGAGTTATCAGTTTTATTACTTTTATTGTTTTGAAAGGTTTTCTTTCACTATTAGAATTTATTTTCATATTTACATTAGCAAATGGGGACTCATGTTCCGGGCAGTCAGATAAAGTACAGGGTGGCCATAATTAAACTGCAAGTGTTCAAGGGTGCTGGAAGGAAAACTACGAGAAATATTCCAGTGAAATTTGGTATCTACACGTTTCAGAACATGCGCAAGTCAAATATGCAAAGAAAAAAATCACAATTTTCAGGCGATAGATGACGCTGTGACATGTTTCAATGCTTATCGACAGCATATATGCAAATTCTAAACCTTAATCAGAATAAAAACAAGATCATATTGAGTAATGGTCAATCATGATTGTGAATAAGAAGGAACGTGCATTGTTAGCGACGGTGTATCATGCTGTCTTACTTTTTCAGCATGTGGTTGCATCTGTTAGTTCGCATATTGAGCACACCATGTGATAATTTCATTGAATAAATAATGTTTTAAGTGTTTTCCAAAGCGTCTTTATGGATTATTTCATTTGTGATCTAAGTTTACATTAATTTGTGATTAACTGATAGTGTCAAAATTCAGTTACTGAAGCGAATTGTATGGAATTTTGATTAACTGTAAGTAATGTTTTATATTGTTTATATGCCCTCTTAGAATGTCATTATACTCTGTCTCTCGGTTTTGGAAGTTGTTTATACCACCGATGAGCGGTGAAAAACGGTATAGCGCTGTCTATCGGAGGGAAAATGGCTATTTTTTTTCTTTTCGGGAGGTACACAAAACCTTCCGAAAAACATGGCAAGAGGAAAAAAGAAAAAAAAAGTGTGAAAAAGGAAAGTGTGTGTGTGGGGGGGGGGGGACAAACTAGATTGAAAGGCATTTTTGAAGGAAAAAATTTTATATAGAGAAAGAAAATATTGATTTTAGTAACAAAATATTGATTGTTTGTTGTCTTTTAAAAAATGTAGCATTAAATAAATTTTCTTTAAAAATGGAACCCTAAATACGAAGTATAATTGTGGAAAGAAATTCTTTTTATAAAAAAAAATGTGCATGCATTGAGTTTTAATGTAGGTTTCTTAAGTAATTTTACAAGCAAAGATTATCCACAACTTTTGAAGAAAACTACATGAAAGAAAAAAAAATATTTCCGTTTCAGAGATCAAGAATTACCATATCCTAGGAGTATTAATGTAGAAATTAATTCTTTTGTGTGAAAATTACTAAAAAATGTAAATTAATTGTAAACTGTAATAATAGCAAAGCAAAAATTATCTTTTGCTCTCAGAATTCACTTTATACTTGCTTTTTTGCAATATAGATGATGCTATCAGTATGCTTAAGGTTAAACATTTGTAAATATACTTTCTCCATTATAAGGCAACTGATTTGTAGCGCCATCTACTATCGAAAGAGAAATTGAAGTTCAAACAATGAAAAGTGTGTTTGTAAATAGTTGATGATGGGATTAATTTTATACATATTAGGGAAAAAAAAAGGAGAGGTTTCTTTAGCGCAAACTTTTTTTTTCATTAAGTGGAACAATATTGATTAATTCTGACAAAATTTTATGCAGAAATTTCTTAGAGCCCAAAACAGCTCTGATGCTCTGTGCAAATGATGTATGTTTGAAATTTAACATTTTTTGAAAACGGAACATCCTTTAATTAGCTGGTAAAATTTTGAATTAAATTTTTCTCTAGTCTTTTAATGAACAAAAGTGGAATTTTATTAACAAAAAAAAATTCTTCAATCAAGATTGTTTTACTTATTTTATAAACACATTAATAAATTTCCTCAATGAAACAAATATATCTTTTTTATTAACAGAAAAGAAAATTTTCTTTTTTGGAATATTTTTAGAGCAGGTAGAATATAAACACTTGTTTTAAAACTTATATCAATCACTTTATTTAGCTGATTCAATCAGTAGTATCAATTTTTTCGAAAATAATTTTTTTAAAGTACATAATGTGTTTTCTAAACATGAGTTCTTTTTGCAGATTTTCTTTCAATAGCTGCTCTATTCACTGTTGGCAAATGTCCATAAAAATTTATTGTCATTAACTTTGTTATAAATTTGAAAACTAACAATTTGTCTCCAAAATAGAAAAGAACAATTTTTTAAATTTATTTTCATTAGGTCAAATATGGCAATCAAAAATTATTTGATATTGCAGGTAAAAATTCATTCAGAAAAGCAAAGAATACACATACACAGAATTTATTCCAATTCTCTAATCTGTGAAAAAGTTCTTATGGATTTATGTAACATGTAATATTAGGTAAACTGTCTACGGAAATACAACACAAGCTATTTTGCATAGTAATAAATTTTTTTTTCCGTTAAAAAAGTCGAATTTTCTTTTTTTGAAAATGTAAATGCAGCAAATTTAAATTATATACAGAAACTTTAATATATATATATATATATAGTTAGATATAGATAAATACATATATAACTGTCAGTATTTGTTGTAAATAATTATTTTTTTTATATTTAAATTTATCCAATTGCCAGCCATTTAGGTAACCAGTATCTTAAAGTTATAATTCTTGGTTAAGTGCTAAAATATTTTCGCCAAAGAAAGCACTAAAAATTAAAACACGAAGAAATAAAATTTAATTAAGAATTTACATAAAAGCTTTCTTTTTCAAATTTTGTAGAAATGAAACATATCCGATAAGATGTTAAACTGACACTTTCATAAATTTCAAAGATTTTCATACCTAACAGAAATATGTATATTTACCAATCTCATAGATGATTTCATACCTAACAGAAATATGTATATTTACCAATCTCATAGATGATTTCATACCTAACAGAAATATGTATATTTACCAATCTCATAGATGAATGATACACTTTAGAAAATCACTTTAGTCACTAAAAAGGTTAGTTAATTAAAAAATAATGGAGGTTAAAATTTCAGTGTGTGTGAATTAAAGCTAATGGAAGTCTTTTAGAATACATCTAATTTCTAAAGATTCCACCGCGCGCGCGCGTCCAGGAAAATGCTAATGATACTAGCGCCGCTGCTGTTCTGTTCTCTAAAGATTTGGTAACTGCACCATGACTACTTCCACGGCATGAGGATCATGCTTCCATTGCTTTCCTTTGGCCTTTACCTTTAGCCAATTAAGTACGTGTTAACTTATAGCAATTCCTTTTCTGCTTTAAATCTGGTGGAAACCGCGACTGCTGTAACCTAGTTGTCAAGGCAGCGGACTCGTGACCAGGGTGTCTTGAATTCCAGCTATATCCCCCTGAAGACCCGCCGTGAAAGAGAGGATGCAAGTTAAATTTGTCGAAGCTCAAACATCAGCCTAATGGTGTGGCGCGGAAGTTAGGTGAGGGAGGGTTGCTCAGGTGTTGTCCCCGTCACTTAACCATGGTTCCAAATTACGAGTCTGTCACCAAAAGACTTCGAGTAGCTTAATAAAGCGACGTAAATATTTACTCAATCACTCAACCGATAGAAACCTCTCACTATTTTCTATCGTATTCTGGAATGTTTAAATAAAGTCTTATGAAGAAGTGTAATTCTAATTTAAGATAAAGACATAATCATGTCGAGGTATCACAAGTATTGCATGTATTGTGTTCCAACGCTGTTTTGATGTAATAATGGCGATTCTAATATGTATCTGATCAAGATATAATTATCAGGTTCTTCGAACACCGTATTTAAGGTTACAAGAAGTTATTTTCATCTTAATTTTCCGGAAAAATGTTTATTGATAAATTTTATACCACAGGGTCCATTTAATATTTGAATCTATAGTGTAATAATAACTGCTAGTTTATATATAGTCATATATTTATTACTTTCTAAAAAAGATTGAAAGTTATCAACAGTAAGACAAAATCCTCGTTAAGTTTTAATTCATTTATTTAAGAAAATATATTGCATCATATTGTATTGTCAAATAAATACGGATAATTATAAAAATTAAACCAGCTGAAACTTTTCACATCAAAATTAGCACCTTTGATTCCAAAAGTCTAAGGCACGGGTGCCAAACTCAAGGCATGCTTCGAACATTTTTGCGGGACGGCCAATATAACGGCTACAATAATATATAGTAAAATATAGAAATTTCTCCTGAAAAAGAAAAGATGTTAGCAGAGAGAAGGATGTCAAGTGTCAGGACGAAAGCAATAAATTGTCCTTGTAAATATCGAATAATGTATTATTCGAAAAAAACCTAGGGTTCTATGAATATTGATTTTTTTTTGCGACCCACCTAAATTTAAATCATATTTGTTGGTCTAAGTTAGCTTTTGAGTTAGATAACTTTGATGTAAAAGCTAAAATTCTTATTCTGGGCACAGATGAAAAAAAGCAGTTTTGAAATAGTATACAGAATTACATCTCTTACAAACCGAAAATATCAGTCCCATTTTTTTCAAAACTTTATATACCTAGAATTAAATTAATACTCTCTACAATAGAAAACTATTTTAATTTTAAAACGACCACTATAAAAAATAGAAAATTTTAAATATATATAACTAATTTATTTATTAACTATTTACAAGATTTTTTAATTCCGAAAGCGGATTTAAAAAGGAATTCGAAATAATGAGTTCCAAAGTAAAGGACGCAACTTTAGGATGTAGAAGTTCGTCTCTACATTCGTGAAGAACTTCTCGCCTGGGTGCAACTTTAAATGTTGCTAGTATTGGTTATGTGTAACGTGACTGAATAATCCTACAACAAAAAAATTAACAGCTTTTTCGTTTTTACGCACAGGGTAGTTTCGTTCCTTGGAAAACGAAACAAAAAAGTATCCTGTGAAAAAAAAATACTCTGTTATTTAATGACTTTTTTGGGGAGAGATCTCAAGTTGCTTATATAATTCTTGATATCCTGCTAAACAAAAATTCTGATTACGCTGAAACTTTAATGCACTCTCAACGTCAAGATCATGGGTGAGGAAATGTTGTTAATTAAATGCTAATTAAATCAGCTGTCAATAACTAAGCTTCGACTTCCTCATTATAGACTTCTTTATTATTACAAAAAAAAATGTCTTAAATTCAATCAAATCGTCCTCAACGAAAGGGCACTAATCCCCAAATCTTTTTTTACCATTCGCTCTAGAACATGTTAAAAAAAATTTCGTGTAGCGTGTTAAAAACTGTGTCAAAATACAGTTGAGTGTACTTGTTAAAAAATTCTATTTCAAAAAATATTTCCAAATCACGTTGGATTACCAATAGAGTACAAATCCCTGATGAGCTTTATTCCTAGCAGGTTTGAGTGACTTTGACGTAATAAACACTTGCCCATTGATAAATAAAAGAATCTATAGTATAAAAGTAAGAACGTTAAATTTCAATAATTCACAAAAATTTAAAATAGGAAACAAATTAAAATCGGTGAAAAAATTTGTAAATATGTTTTTGCCTTTATCAGGCATTTGATTTGTAGCGCCATCTGCTGTCGAAAGGAAAACATGTTTAATGAATGTCACCCATATCAGAGGGGGGGGGGGGACTAACTTTAAATAATAAAATATTATTTTCTTGAATTTGTAAATTTTTAGTTTGCGATATTGAAAAAGCAAGCTGAATTTTAATGTCTGGTTTTTAGGTTTTGAAGGACACTCATATCGTGATTTATGACCTTCCCAAATTAAACATGTTGCTTTCTTTCAGTAATGAACTCAGACATCTTGGACTCTTCATGCAGCTGGAGTTTCTCTATTTTTCGAAATCTGTGGAGGTAGAGCCGGTTTTTCAGTGGTGAATGTGCTTCTCGGTACGCAGAGGCGAATAAAGTCGTTAGTGGACCTGGCGGCCACCAGGGGCTCCCAGGACCAGCAGGCGCCTCAAGCTTGATGGATTCAGTTATAAATTCAATGTGCAACAAAAAGATTTTGAACCGATTTTACAGCCCTGATGATTTCTACGGATTTGAGTAGTGTAGCATCACTATATATATATATATATATATATATATATAGCCACATTCTTCCGTATATTTGTATTGTTGTAATCTGTAAAAAATTTTCGCATTTTTTTTTTTTTTTTGCAAAAAAATTATTTTGAACAAACGAATGGTATTCAAGATAAATGTATTCATTTTTAGATCACAGTCGTGCTTATTTACTCTCGAATACGTTTTAATCTGATGAGGCGAAAATTCCATGAAAAAAATTGTTGTAGACTAACGAGAAATTTCGGCAACACATTTATCTGGGTTACATATTTAATTGATTAAAGCTTAGAGATCACAGATTAATGTAAGAGTGAACAGAGCTATTTCAAATGTGAAATGATGGTACATTAAAAACCGGTGTCAACACCAGACTTTTAAATACAAGCATACAAATCTGCATACAATCTGTCCTACAAGGACTGGATATCAGTTTGTGGAATGGAATTGCATGCCTGTTGCATTTGGTCGTTCCATATAAGGTTGTTTTATTCTGGTTGTAGATGGACGATGCCGTGCAATGATGTCCCACTTGTGCTCGACGGGAGAAAGATCTGGTGATATAGCCTGCCGAGGTAACATGTTGTGACTGTATAGAGCATGTTGGGTTACAACAGGGTAGTGGGCTCCCATTATTCTGTAGGCAAACCACTCTTGAATGATATTTATAAATGTTGTTCAATAGTTAGTATCACCAGACTGACGTACAAGCTTTTGGATTAAGGATGTATGAATTAACCATGAGAGAGCTCCTGCAATCAAAGAACATTGCTCCAGGATGACCATAACTGTAGGTGCAGTTCTAGTGTATCTAGGCTGCAGAAAGGCTGTTTCCATTCGCTAACTTAGCTATCTTCTAATCAATATGCATCCATCACTGGCATCAAGACAGAAACAGCTTTGACTGGAGAACACAACATATTGCCACTCCGCTCTCCAATGATCTCTTGCACGACATTATTGAGGTAGCAGATGTCAGTGTTTTGAAGTTAATGGCATGAACGCTGCAGGGCTCTTGCTGGGAACTACTTTTCAAATGATTGATTTATTACAGTTCCCTGTGCCACTCAGGTGCCGAAAAAAACTGTAATTTTTGTTGTAGATGCACTACAATGTTTCCCAGTCATCTCTGTCAAAGATCAACCGTGCATGGTTGGACCAAACATTTGTGACCGCAGTAGCCAAGTGGTTAAGGTATCGGATCGCGGTTGTTATATCATGAGTTCGAGCCCAATATCACTGAAGACCCGCCATGGAGGGAAGCGATGACGTTAAATCTGTCCTCTCGTTGGTGTGGTAGTTAGGAGAGAGGAGCCAGCTGAGGCGTCGTCCTCGTCACTTGACCATGGTTCAAAATTACGAGGTCCGTTGTCAAAAGCCCTCGTGTAGCTGAACAATGCAACGTTAATATTCACTCACTCACTTATAGGATCAAACATTCCTTGAGATATCGCCTTCGCGAAACAACTGCTGCCAAAATCATGCACAGTGTATACATTCCTACCAAATCTTTCTGCAATATCGTAGAAACTGAAGCGTGATAGCCATGCATGGGCATAAAATGGAGAATACAGGTGCAACAAAATGCAATACAGACAAAAAAAAAAGCAAAAGCAAAAAAAAATTATGGGATCTTTAATTCTTTGCAATAGTAAAAAGGGCATGAAATGTGTGGTGGATCAGGATTCAGGGCAACAATTTTTTTTACATGTAAATGACAAAATAACTGATTGTTTGGTAATGATACTCAATGATTAATACTGGGTATAATCCCCCCCCCAAACTCCTATAGCTGTGACACACTTCTTGTTTTGCATAGAGGCGATGAGGTTATCGTTGAGACTTTGGGGAATAATGATCTAATCTTGGCGAAGTCCGTGGCCGCGGTAGTCTAGTGGCCAAGATTACAAACTCGAGGCCAGCGTGTTATGGCTTCGAACCTAGTACCGCTGAATACTCGCCGTGAAGGGGGGGACGATGCACGTTTAATCTGTCGTAGCTCAAACACGTCCTCCAATTGGTGTGATGTAGAAGTTAGGAGAGAGAGGTGCCAGAGCTCAGGTGTCGTCCTTGGCCATCGTTCAAAATTACGAAGTTCGTCTCCAAAAGTCTTCGAGGAGCTTAATAGAGCGAAGTAAATATTCACTTACTCTCTCAACCGGTAGAAACCTCTAATTGCTTTTTATTGAATTCTGGGGTGTTTAAATAAACTCTAATGTAGTAGTGTAATTCTGTTTTATGATAAAGACAAATTTCTTTCCTGTGAACCCATTGAATGGAAATAGCTGCAATTATAGTGTACAGGACCACAGTAGGCATTTAATATACTATTTATTACAGCAGCATAGGTTACGTGATGCTTCACGTACTACATCGGAATGGCGTCCTTTTATAAGTTTACATAATATAAACAAGGTTTCAGTACATGTGGCGCCATCTATTAAATAGACTAAAAAATAATATCTAACATGCCTTTTTTTTAAAAAAAAAATATTGATTTCAATGAATTAAATTACTTAACAATGAATACAATTACTTATTTAAAATTTACTTACTACGATACAATCACTAGTTAAGGACAACAAAACTTATCTGAAATGTTTTACAAAGTTATAGTTTTACTCTTTAAAATTTTTATTAAAATTTAACTCTGAGATTAACTATTGAACTGAAATATGTTTGTCAGAGTTCCTTCAATTGTCTGTATAGCGATCAGGCTTCACAATATTTCTGGAAGAATTTCGTACCACAGGATTGCTCTGCCCATTATAGTTTTCAATTAGAACTTGCAATCGTTGGTTAATATTGCTTCTGTTTGTTTTAGGTGATGCATTTACTTGACTGTCTGCAGAATCGTTTGGAATTCTAAAATTTCAGTAGCATCACTGTTATAGAGATCTTCTACAGTTCTTGACCAACGTGGATTATCATTCTCAGTGTAGTCTTATCGAATGTGAAATCTGTTTCTCCTGAAAACACCTCCATCCTCTCCTTTTATTATATATGAGCGAGGTAGAGGACCTACTTGAATTATAGTTTCTTGCTTCCAAGGCTCTTTCATTTTATGTTTAAACCATATTTTAGCATTTTGATGTAGCACAGGCAACATTGTTGTATGCTTGTGAGCATATTTTAGCATTTTGATGTAGCACAGGCAACATTGTTGTATGCTTGTGAGCATATTTTATTTGAATGATCTGCCTTTTCCTCAAAGCTTCTCTTGCTTTTTCAACATCAAATGTTGGTCTTAATTGGCCTGGATGTGATGGCAGGAAAGTTCTTAGCTTTCTTCCCATTAAAAGTTCAGCTGATGATGGCATGTCCTTTGCTGGTTGTATCCTGTAGTCAAGCAATACAACATACAAATCTTTTCCCCCTTCTGCAGCTTTAGTAAGATAATTTTTTACTGTTTGCACTGCTCTCTCTTTTTGTCCATTTGCTCTAGGAAAATGAGGCGGTGTAACATGATGTTTAATACCCCATTCTCGGAAGAAATTAGTCATCAAATTTGAGTTAAAGGGTGATTCCCCCATCACTCACAAGGTCTTCTGGTATTCCATGTGTTGCATAAATGGATTTCATGACTGTAATTACAGATTGCGCTGTTGCACTGTTAAGTGGTTTCAGTTCAACATACTTGGACAAATAATCTATCATTAGCAGATGTTCTTTGCCTTTTAAACAAAAGAAATCACATGCAACTTTTTGCCAAGGTCTGTCTGGAATTTCTGGATTGATAAGAATTTCTTTCTGGTTTTCTCTTTGATATTTCTGGCAGATTTTGCATTTGGACACATATTCCTCACCATCTCTATTTAAATTAGGCCAATAAAAATATTCCCTGGCTTTTATTTTACTGGAAACTACACCCTTGTTTGACACATGCAATAGTTTCAATATTTCTTTTCTATATTTTACTGGTACCACTAATCGCTGTCCTCTGCAAATATTCTTTCTTTTGTGGAATATAACTGTTCTTTGTAATGCCAGTAAGGTTGTGCAGCTATTTTGGTTTTCCTTTTCTCTTGCCAACCATTATTAATGTGAAACAACACATCTTGCATTTCAGGATCATCTGTTGTCATTTTTGCTATTTCCTCCCACTTAGTTGGTGAAGCTTGTGATAACAGATTTATTCTCACAGTTGCCTCCTGGCCTAGAACTTCATCAAATTTATCAATGGTTGATTGTGCTCTTGATAGGGCATCTGCTAAAACCAGGTTCTTTCCTGGAACATATTCCAACTAAATATTATATTTATTGAATCGAAGTAACATACGTTGAAGACGAGGAGATATTGTATCATATGGTTTCTTACTAAGGTCCAGTATTGGCTTGTGATCTGTCTGGACTGTGACAATCCTTCCATAAGTATAATAGTTGAAATGCTCCAACTCATATATCTCAGCCATTAGCCCCTTTTCAATTTGAGCATAACGTTGTTGTGTTTGTTTTAATGATACAGAAATTCTATATATGTATTTTCTGAGAAATCTAAGTAAAAGAAATAAGTAAAAAGTCTTAAAAGTTATTGAGAATAAGCTAATATTTAAAAAAAAATAGTGCAAATACAGATTGTAATTCATAATTTTTTTGATGAAGTGACATTTTATAATAAAAATGCAATTATCTCAAAACGGTGTTTTTAAAAATGCGTGTACCATTTTCTCAGAACTTATTCAACGGAAGCACTTGAAATCTTCACTGAATATTACTGATATCTAACTATATATATTGTACGGAGCTTTTATTAATATTCCCATAATATTTTTGTAAAAGTCAGTTATCGTAAAAAAAAAAATGACATTTTTCAAAAAATTCATAGTGATACTGTTGCGATGAATGTTTTTGAAAAAACTAAACAATATATTTGAAAAAGCTTCCGATCATTTTAAATAAAAAAGTCCAATTAATATACAGAAAAAATTTTAAGTCTGTACATTTAATAGTTTCTGAGAAACTGGTACATAAAAATGCTCAATTTAACATTAGTGGGATAGGGGGTACCGACTATCTTTAAATACAAAATGTCAAAATTTGTACGGTTTCGAGTTTAAACCGCATCTACTCTGCTTGTGTTGCTGGAAAATATAGTTATATAAACTAATATCTTTTAATTAAACTAATATCTCATCCTTTAACACCTATGAAAAAATTATGATGAATAAAAAAAAAAGCATTTCTAAAATCCAGTGCCAATTTAAGGTAATTTCGGGCCCTGGGTGTAAAAGATCTACGGGCCCCCTTTGCACTGACAGATCGAAGTTGCTTACCGAAAATCTGGTTAAGTCCTGCTTATCCGGGTCCTTTCGCACCCTTCCGAGCATCGGGCCCCTGGGCGCTTGCCCCAAGCACCCAATAGATAAACTGGCACTACTAAAATCGTTAAAAAATGATATGCTCATTCGAAATAACACATCAAAGAGTGGTCATCAAGTATAATATAAGCTATTGCTTTTAACACCAATATTCAACGCAAATGTGCATGTGGAATTTGACTTTTCAATAATTCAATAATTTGAATTTGACTTTTTTTTGCGTCACCCTCTAAAGCACCACGAGGGCTATCATTGAGGGGAACAAGTTTGTTATTCTGGGTCTACGCAAACGCTGCTTGGCGCGATAAAGAATCTCGCCAAGCAGCGCATGTCTTTGGAATGGAATTCAAGATGGCGGCCTACGGGTAAGAGATCGTCAGGAAAATAATTTTAAGGAACTTTTGAATTGCAGTAAAATATAATTCAAAAGAAGAATATAGAAAGAGATTGAGAATAACCAAGATTATTAAAAAAAAGAATATCAATGTAATCTAAAAAAATATTTACTAATAGTAATATTATGCAATATATAATAAATAATCTTATAATATAATCGTTTAGTAATTATTATGTATAATATTAATATAATATTATATAATAATAATCATGTCATATAATTTAATAGTAATTATAAAAAAGAGTAACCACGTCGTATTGTAATCAGAAGTGTAAATAAGAATACTCATTTTACATAATTATTATTAATTAATTACAAAAAAATTATGAATAAACAGCATTATAATAAATAAATAACATAATAATACTTATAAATAAATAACATAAATATAAATAACATTCAATAATTTAAGGAAATATAATTAAAAACAATTATTACAAGTAACGAATATTGTATGATTATCACATATAATAATGTTTATATTTTTATATTATATTATCGACAAAATAATTACATAATGTATATTAAAATTAATAATGAATATCAAATAAAAAGTATAGCAAACGTGCAGTGTTCCAAAAACTGCAAGTTCCTTCAACGAATTTCATCGAACAAGGAATGTTAAAAAAAAACATTTTTAAAAAGTAAAACAAAGTGAAAATGGACGATATATATTTATAGCAATAATTAAAAGTACACACTCATTCTTTAAAAAATAAATATCCTAGTACTCACTTATTAAATTAGATATATCCGTATTCGAAAATAGCACAAAATAAAACAGAAGACTGTTTTGTTTTGCAAGATAAAGGAAATGCAATTAAAATGGTTAAATTGTTGAAGAAATCGAATTAAAATCGTCTGAAATTAATAGGGTTACCACGAGAAAAAGCCAAGAAATTTTTTTTCTATTATACGTTATCCCCAAGGCAACCACATTGCCAGATGTTAAAAATATCAAGGTAAAGGACAAAACATACTTTTTACCTGATTACTCCTCATCAAGCCAGTCAATACGGATAAAACTGCTATTGAACATAAAGCGGGGATTTTTTTTTTCTTTCTAAGACCAAATATAAGAACCTCTTTCGTTTCGTTAGAAAGGGAAATAGGAAGGGGAAAAAACCAACAATACCCTGGCGACTAAAAGAAAAACACATTATTTAAACTTTATTAATTAATTTCATCCTTACAAGATTATCTACACATCTAAAGATAATTTTTGTACAGTTCGTTAAAGTATCTGACTACTTGCGACAGCTATTTCTTTTTTTTAAAAAAAATGGAGATATGGGGATTTTTTTTGTGTGTGGTTTTTAGATTTGTTTGGTACATATTAAGAAAAATATGCAAAAATTAAGAAGATAAAAAGATATTATTATTATTAAAAAGGGAAAAAATAGGTAAAAATTTACAAAAAATAACATAAACGTGGCCATTCTGTACCAAAAGTTAACGTACGATTATTCAATTCTGATGTGTTGCTATGTTATTCATTTTTGAAATGACCTTCAGGATAAGAGATATTTTAATTTTTACAAAAATTGAGCACTTTATCACAGTTACTATATGAAATTGCTTAAGAACACAGTGATTATATTCACATAAAGAACAGTAAATTTTGTAATAAAACAGTTATTGATCAATCTGAAGGTTAAAACACTTCTACTGTTATACAGAACACACACAAAAAAAATTTCCGGCAATTATTTTCAAAACTTTTAGAGCAATCGCTGCCCCTGTTTGAGCATTTTCAAAAAATCCCATTTCGAGTAAAACGCTTTTAAAGCATGACATCTTGCTAAGTAATAACATCTGCTTTTCCTAAAACACTTGTCGTTTTTGTTCTGAAGAACGGAAAATAATAAACTTGATATTTTTATAAAGCTAATAAGATAGCCTATAAAAAAAAATTGTCAACTTTTGGCAAAATTCACAATTTTAGGGTATTCGGATACCTAATCTTAATTAAATTGAATAAACCATTAAAAACAGCATAAATGAAGTAAGCAAATTAAAATTCGTAATTTCTGTTCCCATTTGTGAAGTGCCGTTTTATCTTTTGGGTGCTTGGGGCTGGCGCTCATGGTCCTGGAAGGGCTGGACTTAACCAGATTTTCTGATTATAAATTTCTATCCGCTAGTGCCAGGGGAGCCTGTAGACCTTCTGCTCCCAGGGCCCGAATTAAACTTAAATCGGCATTGCATTTATGCAGCTTTTACTGCATATTCCAGCTACTTGAGCTATCCCATAACGCATGTTGTTTCCTGATATTAGTAGTGAAAAATTTTCCACATAAAATTTATATTACTCACAAAATAATTTCTTTTATTGTTATGAGAAAAAAAATTAATTATAAAAAAAAATTGCTTTTTAAATGGTTTAACAGCTTAAAAAATTGCAGTTTTATATCAAGCGGAGATGTTAGTAGTTAAACAAAACTGTTATTGATCATATTATATATCAATAATACAATAGTTATTATTTCTAGGAACTAAACTCTGGGGATTTCGCGTCAGACTGACCACATGACCCGATCTGCTGATTCATCTCTGTGCCCAAGGTCACGAAAACTGATATGGGCATAATAGGTCTTGGCACTCATGGGCTGTTGCGCCTCTTAGTTTGGTTTAGATTATGCATATAAAATTTACTTCATTAATAAAAAATCTGAAATTTAAATTTTTCTTCAATATTTTTGTTTTAAATCAAGTAAATAGTGAACTGTAGATATATTGAAATCAGGACGAAATTACCAATGCTACTACTTATATCCCATTGAAATCTAAATAATATGAATTATAAATTTTCCATTACACCTGTAAATATATAAGATTCACAATAAAAAATATTTAAGAGAAAAATAAAATTTTATCTGAGGAAATGCATTTATGCATTTGTTTCTAAAGTAATTATACATTTTGCGATCTGAAATAATCGTTATAGGGACATAAACAAAGGATTTGAGAGGATTTTAAGTTTATTACGAAGAAACAAGGATGGGTGCATCAGAACAGTTTTTTGCTTCACGTCCAGAACAAGCCATGGGACGAATGTGAGCTGATTTAAACTGATTTAAACAATCCCTTTATTCAGCTCGTTGTTTTCAAAGAAAAAAATTCTTTAGCTCTATTCAGATACACGAAACGCAGCTGGCTAATTTCTCCATGGAGTTATTTCGGATCCTGAAGGGAAAGCGAGAGTTTAACGCTCTGCACTATAACGCAACACATGGGCTATTGGCAACTGACAACAAATTTAAAACAACCATTGAATGGCGAGGACAACACCGGAGCTGGCACCCCCTTCTCCTAACTACCACACCACACCTACGTGAAGACGATTGAACCTCGACAGATTTTACATACATTGGCCAGCTCAACACTTCGGGTGAATGAGTGAATATTAAAGTCGCACTGTTCAGCTACTCAAGGGCTCTAGGTGACGGACCTCGCAATTTTGAATCATGGTGGTCAAGTGACGAGGGCACTAAGCTGGCATTCCCCTCTGCTAATTACCACACCAATGGGCCCGTTTGAGCTCTTGACAGATTTAACGTGCATAGCGCCCCTACACAACGAGTCTTCAGCAGTACTGGGCTCTAACTCATGTCACGTCGGACACGAGTCTTTTATCTTGGTCACTAGGCTACCACTGCCACTCAGTACTGTGGGACTTTTATAACCACCAGCTCGTGACCGTAGCCACTATATGCTACAGCTTCACCTCAAAATAAACAAAGCATGTTAATCATATTCAGCTTTCTAAGCTTTACTTATGTTATAAAGTCCATATTTTCTTCTAAAAAATAAGGACACAATTTTTGCGATTGCACCCCGTTCCTTAACTTCCACTTGTGACACCTGTCCACGAATTATATCTCAGTCAATAGATCGTGCATTTTATGAAGATATGTATTACATAAATAGTGGTAATATATGTTGGTTTTGTAACTAACTCAATTTCGTTGCATTACCTGCATCCAGATGTAATATATGGACTGAAGTACACTCATGTCATAAATTAAGGATAATGAAGTTCAGGCAAAGAAAGAGACAGAAGCAAAACAAATTTGACTTATTTGTAAAGTCTATTTATTAAACAAACTGTAAAGAGCAAAAAATATGCTATATGTTTGACATAATTCATAAAAATTGCGATTTTTACTCCCTGGAGCAAATTTCTAAAAAGAACCTATTTACAAAAAGAAGTATAACATGGTTAGTTTGATGGTTAATACGGAGTATGTCTCCCGGACGATGCAATACAGGCATTACAACGCCTACGCATGCTGAGTATCAAATTATCAATCTGATCTTGTGGAATATTACACCTCTTCATCAAGCAATGCCCTCCGAAGTTCCGGTAGACAGGTGGGAGGGGGTTGACGGGTTGCAATTCGTCGGCCAAGCATATACCACATATGCTCTATTGGATTCAAGTCCGGTGAGTATGCTGGCCAATCTATACGGAAGATATCCTCCGATAGAAGGCATTCGTATACAATGTTTGCACGGTGAGGACGGGCGTTGTCATCAATAACCAGAAATTCAGCACCCATGGCGCCCCGAAACAAACGTACATGTTGTTCCAGAATGACATCCCGATAGATGTGGCTTGTCATCGTTACACTCTGAACATGCAGGTCAGTTCTGGAACCAAGAATAATTCCTCCCTAAACGAGCCATTCTGCACCACCGTAACGGTGTCGTTAAATGGTGTTCTTTTGGTGGTAACGGGTACCGGGTACCTCCATATGAAAGTCCGGCGAGAATCAGACTGCAAACTAAACCTGGACTCGTCGGAAAACATCACACAAGACCACTGTTGCGGTGTCCACAATGTATGCTCTCTATTCCAGGTTAATCGCAGGCGACAGTGAGTTGCGGTAAGGGGAACACATCTGATAGGCCTACGAGCATATAGACCAATGTGCCCTAAGCGTCTGTACACGGTCTACCTTGAAACTGTTGTACAGATAGCTGAAGACAACTCTGACGAGATAGGCCCGTCTGTTTCTTTTGGCAGTAACTGCCAAATACCGGTCCGCATTCGGCGTTGTAACTCGGGGGCGACCTGTGCTGTAACATCTACTTACATTACCATCATCTTGGATTCGTTGCCAAAGCCTGGAGATGACACTCTGGACGATTCCAAGTTCCTCGGATACTTTCAGCTGGGTACGTCTACATTCCAGTCGTCCGATAATTCTACCACGTAAAAAATCATCCAAATGCTTCCTTTGTGCCATAACTATGCGGTTATTGCACTGAAAGGCTTTTAAAGCACTTGTGAACAATTTTACTTCTTTGCCACCATTCCTTATATACCCCTCTCTTACACTCTCGTCATTGTGACGTACTATCCGCGCCATCTGGTGGTTTCCTGTAATCTGTATATTCTTCTTCAAGATGTGTGTGATAATTCTACAGGTGAAATTTTTATTTTAGGGTTCAATTTCTGTGTGATTCTGAATTATCCTTAATTTATGGACATGAGTGTATTTAAACTGTGGCGAGAGGAACGATTATTAGAAATAAAGAGAATATGCTTAACTTAATCTCATACGATCCCAATATAAATACCAAAAGACCGAGAAGAATACTTCTCGATTCTTACAACCCCCCTTAATTGTTTTTATTCTCGCAATAATTTTTATTATTGCATCTCAGTAATTTCAATTACAATTTTTCCTTATTAGCTTCCTCATATTCAATTTTACCTTCCCCACTGGACAAGCACCTCCCACTTTCACTATTACCAGCCCCCAGGGCAGCCAATAGCAGTCTATGTTCACGCTACCACCGACCAATCAGAGAGCAAGCTCTAAGCTCTCACCCATGCCAAAATATTTCATCTCTACAGCAGTCAGATGAAGAATCATTGCTACGCCTCCCGGATGCCATCGTCTCAGCCAATAGCCATGATTCCTGTGAAGCAGAAAGAAAACCCCCACCATCGCCATGCCCAACATTCAAAGTCAACCAGGATATGGGACTGAGGACTGCTTCACAGTCCGGATGCCCACATTACAACACCCATTCAATTATTATTAGAAATTTCTAGAAACAAGTTTCTACATGTTATGTTTTTGTAATAAAAAATAGAAATATTTGAATTTTGGAATGATTGTAGTCCATTTAGGGCGTACATATGCGCTGAGTCTACCCAATAAATTTGAAGATTTTCGATCAAACCATTTTTGAGATATGATGGAGGAAAGTTTGAAAAACACAGTTTTGAGAAAAACGCGTTTAAAAAGTTTCTAGTCCAATTAAAACAATGAACATATTAACTTAGCTCTACGAAAAGTTGCTCTTCTAACAGCTGCTTCTTTGTAACGACTTCGAATTTTAAAAATTCACTGTATCACCGTATTCTAGACATGTTAAGAAAGCAATTTAGGAAAAAAAAAGTTTTATTTTTTATTTTTGAGCCCATCACTTGGGTGAACCCTCTTAATTATTTTATATTGTTCCTAAGAATACTGTTTCAAATTCCTGTAAATTCATTTTGAAAATTTATGGATTTATCTGCATATGGTCTGGTTAAATTGTTTTTTTACAGAAACTTTTTTCTTTATCCGAGCAAATAATTAGCTTATTTATCATAATATTGCACACTACTAGTATTTTCACGCTAATTTTCCAAAAATTCCCTAAAAGTCTGAAAATAGAAAATTTACTTTACATAAATTATAACTACGAACATTATTTAACCCCTTAAGGGCCGATGAAAAGCTACGAGATTCGCTCCCCATAGCTATTCTCAAAAATAAATAAATCCTTTGCAAACACTGTGTGCGCGTATGTGGCAAGATCATTTTATTATATTCTAAAGCAGATGTGTTCAGCTTTTCTCCCATCAGGCCACATTCATATGACAGATACACTGCTGGCCACCGTAAATGCAACTCCAAGAAAGACAAGAGATAGCACAACAAAATTTATTTTGTAGATAACATGTTGGCCAAGTATCAAATGATTAAATTTATAGACTTCTGTGTAGTGTAGTTCCTGCCAGAATCAGTAGCCAGAGTAGCCGCCATTGTTGGAGATCACTGCTGCCACACGCCTCGGCATTGATTTAAAGAGACTTTGGATGTGCTCTTGAGGTACAGCAGACCAAGCAGCTTCCACACGTTGCCAAAGTTGATCTAGTGTGGCAAAGTTGATCTAGGGTGTAATCTGGGTCAATCGTTGAGCAACCATGGACCACATGTTTTCTATCGGCGAAAGATCCTGAGAGCAAGTCGGCCAGGAAAGCAATTCAATATGGTGATTGACGAAGAACCTTTGGACAATGTGTGCCACGTGTGGTCGCGCATTATCCTGTTGAAATATGGCTGTGGCCAAGCCCTGAAGGTAAGGAAGGACAACTGGCTCCAACACCTCGGAGATGTATAGCGCTGGCTGTTTAAAGTACAGGCAATGCGTACTAGAGGAGTGCGAGAGTGATATCCAATACCGCCCCATACCATAATACACGGTGCAGGACCAGTGTGGCGGTGCAAAACGCAGCTGTTCAGCATCCTCTCTCCACGGTGTCTCCAGACTCGAATCCGACCATCATGGTGTTGCAGACAGATGTGTGACTTGTCAGTAAAAACAACTTCATTCCATTCTGCGCCCACATCCTTCTTTCATCTCACCATTGGTGGCGGAGACGTCTGTGGTTCTGCATCAAGTGTAGATCAAGCATTGGACGTCTTGCAGACAGACCACTCTGCTGTAAACGGCGTCGAATGGTACGCGCAGACACTGAATGATGCATTACGGACTCAATGTGCTGTGCTATGGTCCGTGATGTGACTGAGCGATCCATCACTGCCATGCGCACAATTTGCCTGTCCTCACGTGAAGTGGTGCACTGAGGTGGATGTGATCGACCACGTTGGTCCGTCGTACCCTCCTGCATCCAACGGTCACATGTCTGCATTACAGTTATTTGGTTTCGTCCAACACGACTTCCGATTTCCCTGAAAGATAATCCACAATCTCGGTAGGCCACTATCCTTCCTCGGTCGAACTTGGATACTTGATCAGAAGCTGATCGCTGTTTTCTACGAGACATAACTGATCGTTTTTTTGAAAAAACCACAAAAAAGACACAATCGCCGAACTTTAAATCGTCGAAATCTCCAAACCTTAAATAGCGCTTTGAGGTGGCGCCACAGGCGTGCGTGATGTGTGTCTGCGCTGAAATTCTAATCATTTGCATATCTCCCCTCCGCTAATGCATGTTGTAAATTTCATGTTATTTGCGTGCTTCCTTCAGGGTGTTGCATTTACGGTGGCCAGCAGTGCATTTCAGGAGGGCTGCAACATGAGAAAAACACTAAAAGACCAAAGCAAAATTGATCAAAATAACAAAATGGTACTTTTCCGTTCCGCCGGCGATAATGTCGCAGTAAAATTTCTTAGTGCAGTGGGCCATGACTAGGTCACATGTGGCTCTCGACTTGAGTATCACTGTTATAAGGCCTTCGATATAATTATACTGATAGCTACACGAAAAAATTCTTATTTCGAAATATCAGATGTATACGTCGATGACGCATACAGGAAGACAGCAGATAACGGATTCACAGTAGCACATTTGGAAGTAGAATCAACATTATGTTCAAGTGTATATCATTCTCCTATTTAATTTTCCACGTATCAACAACGACACATTTTTAGCGGACAGAGTAGAGTTTGCAATCCCGTGTCATATTTTCAATCCCGGGATTTCGGGATTACATTATCCTAATCCCGTGACTAATCCCGGGATTAGGATTGGACTATTTATTAATTTACTCACATATTAGCATAGTTGAAATTGCATAATAAAACTGAAAATATAATTAAGAATTGATTTAATATTATTTTAATGAAGCAAAAAAATTAATTCATCATAAAAAACAAATAAAATTAGTACATAATGAAGTTTAAAAAAAAACATTTCTTCATTTCTTGTGTTTCTGTAAATAAGCTTATAAAAACATAGCTCATCCAACGTTTCATCTTTGGAACGGCTTCTTATTTTTGTTACAAATTGTCCTGCCGTAGAAAATGCACGTTCGAATTCTTTACTAATATGTATTATCGTCATTAAATAGGAGTATGTTCTTTTCAGATAGTCACCACGTCTCCCTCCATTTTCAGAAAATAGTCATTTCTTTTTGAATTTTTGATGACAGTTTATCAAATCTAATAGACTGCATTGGTGCATATACCTCTTTGATAACTTTATTTAGTTCTTCTGCTACACTTAATGGTTTTTGTATATAAATTGATTCAGTTGTTGAATCAGAATGTGAATCAATTTCAAGTGTTACCTTATTTGAAATTGAAAAACCAATTGCATGAGCTGTTGGTAATGCAGTGGGATTTGAAGTGTCTTAAGTTTTCCAAGCAGGTCCGCTATTAATTAACGGCATTTAATTGAAAAAGAACTGTGACAAAATCTATTCTTGTGAGGTTGCTTATATTATTGTGTAAGCATTGCAGTGAGCCACTTAGATCTTTGCGACGTTCTCCCATACTGTGCATAGATATATTTTTTTACACACAGCACTTATAATTGCGAAAAAAAAATTCTACGTGCATATTTTATGAACAGAATATAAATTTTTGAAAAATTAAATTGGTAGAAAATTTTTATGAGAAATTTTTTAAAAATATAATTTAGACAAAAATTAAATCCCGGAATTAGTTATTTTAATCCCGGGATTTCCGGATAAGAAAAAACACCGGGATCCCGTAGCTTAGGAATTCCAGTATCCCGGGGTTTCGGAATTCTGGGATCCCTGAGCTGAAATCCCGAATAGATATCTTCCAAAAATTCTGAATACCTCTGTCCAAGTTAGCAGACACCGGACATCCTGAGGGTGGGAGAAATGTCCATTTTCTGACCCCACTCGCGATGGGGAGAAAGTTACAGATGAAAATAAGAGAAAACATATAAAATTTCAAGGTTTAACATACACCCCTCAAGGTCTTTGAACCCCTCAAGGTTCATCATGTAAGAAAATTAACATTAACCTATACAGTACAAAAAAGTAAATAAGATACATTAAATGTAATACCAGATTCACAATACTTTGAAAAAAAAATTCAAAACATAATTCAGACAAAAATTAAATCCCGGGATTAGTTATTTTAATCCCGGGATTTGAAAAACTACCGGGATTTCGGGATCCCGGGGCTGCAAACCCTAGGACAGAGTAAAACAAGGCATGGTAGAATGGTCAATGGGGCACATGATCTCTGATGAGGTCTTCATCCCCTATCTTGTATTTGAGTGAGCATTAAAAATTACACTTGCCATGCTTAGTGGAAGGTGGGAAAAAACAAGAAATAATATATAGAGAGTGGTTTAACGGAGTGCCTGTTTCCTTGTGGAAACTTAACCTCCTATCGTGAAGATTGGGTGTAGCTTTAGTTGGCTTTACCTTAGCCCAGTACTGCAAAATCATATCGTGAGGATTTTTTTTTTTTTTGATTAGTTAGTTAGAATTGATAATATGGATGTTGAAAAGAAATGGACGTGAAAAGAAAATTTTAATTGAAGGTAGCATTTTGAGTGTTTAGTTTATTCTTGCACTGTGCGCATCGGGGGGCCGATTGCGCTTGCGTGCGGGTATAATCATTTTTTAATGAGAGCGGCTAGCGGGAAGACACGTCTAGAGTCGGAGTAGGTGCGCGAATGCGAGTTGCCTGAAAATGCAGGTGTTTTGAAGTGCTTTGAGAGAAACGGCGCAAGCCAATCGGGTTGCAGCCTCTCGTGGGTACAAGAAATAATCATCACTAATTTATAAAAATGCATATATATATATATAAACATTCTTACAAAAAAAGAAAGTGGGAAATAATGACATTTTGCTCACAGATATGAGTGTGTGTATTTATTTCATCTTGTGGTTAATAGCCAATTTAATATCTAAATTCTGTTTACTTTAATTAAAACTGCAATTCTTAAATTTCAAACAAAAACTTCCTTCTTTTGATGATTTAGTGGAGATAAACCAATGAAATGCATCAGGTTCATTCATTCCTGAGAGGCGCCGAAGACAGTGCCATTTCTCTGGTAGTAATGGAAAAAACTTCCACTCATTCATTCTTTTTTCTAATTGACGCTCACGCTCAAAAA
>BMAO01021681.1:0-24957 GCA_019973975.1 Trichonephila clavata | reverse complement strand
AAGAATATTTCGAGTTTGTGGATATGCTTTTTTAGTGTAGAGCGTTAGCAAGTTTCTAAAAGATAAAGATATGCTGAACCAATCCACTTAAGAAAGTCATAGTTTGCTATTTTTACGTAACTATGAGACATATTAACGCTGTGATGTAGCCGCTTTCTTTTCCCTAATTGCTGGGAAAAAATGGCCTAAATGGGTGGTCAAGATTTCTGACCTCTGCTCCCACGACCATTCCTTAGAATCCGGGAGTGGACATATTCCCCGGCCTGTGTGGAATTTCCGTTTCTCACGCATCCTTGGTGACGGCGTGTCTGGAGGCGGCCACCCGACTTTATAGGTAGGAAATTTTCCCACGTTTGGGAAGCCGACGGACAAGGGACAGAGGAAAGCCGAAAAGAGGAACGAGGAGCAACCTGGGTTTTAAAAGGCTCGGCGTGAGATTTTGTAGGGAGAACCAGAGATAACCGTTTAGAGGCCTCTCAAGCGATTTAGCGAGAAACACACGGCGTCTGCATCTACGATCATAGTCGACCAGCGAAGGACTTTGGCTGCTATTACCGATACAGAGAGAGAACTGTTCGGAGGCCTCTCTAGCTATAGACAGCGAGAGACGCACTGCATTCGCATCTACGATTATAGTCGACAGCGAAGGACTTTGGCTGCTATTACCGATACAGAGAGAGAACGTCGATTTAGCATAGACAGAGAGAGCATCATCGCATCACGATCATAGTCGACCAGCGAAGACTTTGGCTGCTAACGATACAGAGAGAGAACGGGGGGGGAGACGCACTGCATTCGCATCTACGATATAGTCGACCAGCGAAGGACTTTGGCTGCTATTACCGATACAGAGAGAGAACTGTTCGGATGCCTCTCTAGCTATAGACAGCGAGAGACGCACTGCATTCGCATCTACGATTATAGTCGACCAGCGAAGGACTTTGGCTGCTATTACCGATACAGAGAGAGAACGTTCGGATGCCTCTCTAGCTATAGACAGCGAGAGACGCACTGCATTCGCATCTACGATCATAGTCGACCAGCGAAGGACTTTGGCTGCTATTACCGATACAGAGAGAGAACCGTTCGGAGGCCTCTCTAGCTATAGACAGCGAGAGACGCACTGCATTCGCACCCACGATTACAGTTGACCTTCGAAGCCGAAGTATTTTGGCCCTTATTACCAGAGGAACTGATCTTTAATGTAAAAGAGACTGTGGTCCCAATCTCGGAACGAGTGTAAAAATATTATAGTTAATCTTTCCTTGTAATAAATTGTTTTTATAAGCTGATTGAAGTCATTACAACGCGCTCGCGCATGTTGATGCTTCTAGAGTATAAACTTTAATATATTTTTAATATCAGTTTACTTGGTTTTTAAAAAAAATGATAAAAATTCTGCTCAACTACTTAAATTAACAGACATAATGATAGTCATTATATTAAATTCTGATAATACCTGACTTGAGTTGGGACCCACCTTCGAACTTTCACACCCCACCATCTGGAGACTTGAAACCTCGACAGATTTGACGCGCATCAAATCCTATACTCCTCTTCAGTGACTCTGGGACTCAAACTCATGAGACATTGACCGCAAGTTCGCGACCTTTAAAACTACTTCTTAAAGTTTGTTGTTAGCCATATTTAATTATATTTTTTAGTTTTTTAAAAAAATTATTAAAATTTTTTTTAATACATGTTGTAATTTAGATAAAATATGCCTCGTATAAATTTGCATTTTTAATTATTGATAGGAGAATTCTTCAAAGCTTATGAAACATTATATCATGCTGTCTGATTTCAATGGTAGTTGATCGTAAAATGCATGGTTAATTTTTTTCTATATATTCTCCCTTAAGAAAAAACACTGCTCGAAAGTTTTTCCTTTTTTGTTTTACATTGAGGAAATAGCAGTTTCATAATAAAAAAAAAATGAATGCATTTTTTCATAAAATTATTGTATTTACTATTTGACTGTAAGTCTTTTTTATCATATACAGACATAATCCATCTCTTTTTCTGTATCTATTCTTTAAAGAAAGAGCGCCGTGTAAGGGCTTTAATATAATGTTGACTTTATGGTAAAAAAGAAATACTAATTTTACGAATAAGATGTTTCGGAAAATGCTCACATTTTAATGTTTGAATGTAACTAAATTTTGATTAACAATGTGAAGAAAAAGATATGAAAAAACTTATCAGAAATAAAGATGTTTGCTTGTTCTATTTTTCCTATGGTTCTAATGATTGTAGAAAAGGAGTTACTCTTATTCTTTTTCACTGAACAGATTCCACTTTCTTAATTAAATCAGTTTTGTATTGATATAAGAAATTAAAAAAAAATCATTCATTTACATCCAAGAGTACTATTGACTGAAAGAGTACTTTTAATATATGTAAATATTTCCCATTAAATTAATGACAAAATAACATTAACACATGTTCATGCATAGAGGTATTAAGTTAATTTAAGTGGATGTATTTTTGACTTTTAATTTCACTCTCTAATGTGAATAAAATGATACACTTGTTTGTATACAAAGGCAGGTAAGGAAATGAAGGGTGATACATGAAATACTTTATACATAACCCCACATTAAGTGTTACAGTATCAGTGTAGGTTTAGAAAATAAATTTAATACTTTTTCAAGACTAGTATTCAAGCATTAAATGATAAATAAATCTCGTAATTGAAATTTTATCAAGGCACTTTTCAATCACTTCTCTTCAATAACGTATAAAACTAATATTAAGTTACTGTTAAAAATAATGTTAAGTTATTTACATAGTTATACAGCTATTTTTTGATTACATGCAATCACACATTGCAAAAACTTTATTTATGGTACATTTCGGCGTATAATGAGTTTTTTTAACACACACACACACACACACACACACACACACACACACACACACACACACACACACACACACACACACACACACACACACACACACACACACACACACACACACACACACACACACACACACACACACACACAACACACACACACACACACACACCACACACACACACACACACACACACACACACACACACACACACACACACACACCACACACACACACACACACACACACACGCACGCACGCATAATCAAATTTAGGAGGATGTGTTATACACGGGATATAAAAATGAGAGCTTTAAAAATAAAGCAGGGATAATTATAAAAATAGTAGATTTCTACATATATTCTAATTGCTGTTTGCTTAAAAGAAATAACACATATGAGCTTCCATTATTAAATTTAAAAATTCGTCACATATTCACCTTCCATAATATCTTCAGGCACATCATCAAATTCTGTTTCATCTTCATTATCATTGTTATTCTGATCCATAAATAAATAATTATCTTCCGCTCCCCATCTAGATTGTTTAATATACTACATTTTTCAATGAATTAAAAATTTTGTAGGTTTAATTTCATTCAATATGCATTTATATATATTATCCATTCACACGATATTTATACTTGAAAAAAATAAGAATACTGCACTAGTACATTTCAGGCTATACGAAAAAATAGTGCGCGTTATGCGGTGAATATAACTAAAAATGCACTTTAAAAGTATAAGTGATTGTTATACGTTGGAATATACAGTAATTAATAAATAATTACATAATTAAATTTATATAGAAAATATGAACTTTGAGTGGAAGAGAAGGAAGCTCTTGAACTTTAATGGCACAATTTTCAAATTATAGATAGGCAGCGATATAAAAATTATACAAATAATTCAAGGAAGTGAATAATCAAAACGAAATATTTATCATATAATGTAGTTGGCACACATTAATAGTTTTATGCAACGGGTTTCAAATATATGCCATCAAAATTTGCCCTAAAGTACGTAGATTCATGCAATATCTTATTAGATCTAGAGTAAGTGCGTATATATAAGCCCAGTTATGCAAATGTTAGCAATCAACCAAACCAACTGACTTCTTTTATTATTTTTAGTTTGGATATCCCATACATCATATAATACATATTGGGTAAAGAAAAAAAATCAGATCAATTGTATTTGACACGCTTCTACTTCAGCATTGTGTTAGTAAGAATCGTTCAAATATATATTTAGTTAAATTCAGTTTATCTTCGGAAGCGTGATTTTTTTTCCAAAAGAGTATAAATGAATGCTTTTTTTTATATTTAGTGTCCCTTGAATTCGAATATACATATAAAATTGTTTCAGGAATATTATTACAATTAAAGTTATTTAAATGAAACATTTTTTGGCAAAAAATGAAGAAAGAAAAATATGTTTTTAAAACTTTCTCTTTTTATGATTAATTCTTCTATAATAATAACAATATTTTGTCTGTATGTAGCTAAGATTTCTGTATAGAGCTTTAACTAAGATTTTTGAAATGTACACATTACAGGTGTGTATTTATACATATTTTAATATATCAGAGAGAAGAATTTTAGCAAAAAACACCGGTTATTATTTCAATTGCTCCTAACTCTGAAAATAATGCGAATTTTCCCAAAATCCTAGTTCAGATTCTGTATAGAAGTCTTAGTTGTACATAGGTAAAATTTTTTTTATCGAAGCCTTTTCCATGAAAATTGAATGTTTGAAAATATATCATTCTTCTTTACTTTTTTGCCAAAAATTGCATTTAACTATTTTTTTCTCTTTTAATCATATTCTTAAAACAATTTTGTGTGTATAATTCAACTGACGCTAAAAATAAAAATATTAATTTAATCTTTCTTTCAAAATCATGATTTGTAGCCAGTCACCTCAAAATGTATTTTGATACGTTTATTCTATAAAGTTTAATCTATTTATAAAGATTTATCTATCCAAAAAATGCCTTTTTTGTGTTATAAAAACAAGTTTTAGATTTAAATTAATTTTTAATCAATTGCACAGCTATAATTCGATCTGTCTCCAGTGTTTCCATGTAAAAATTAACAACAAAGTTGCAATAATCCTTAAGACCGATCATACGATATTTTAAGACCTCTTTTTTACATGTAATTATTGCTTTTTTATTTATACATAATTGCTTTTCTCCGACAGGAGACCTGATTAAATTCCCGGTCTTGATTACAGTTTATCCCCTAAAAATCTAGACAAGTTGTTAATTTTCTAAATATCGACGAAAGGTATTGATTTTTGAAAAATTAAGAGTAATTCTCCACGATATTCGGCTGAAGCTTTTCTTCTTTGAGTTCCTCCTTCCTCTGAGTCTGCAATCCCCCCACCAATTGCTTCTTTCTTTCTTTTTTCTCTTTCAAATCTTATGCATCCTTATTAGCGTTTGAGAATCATTCATCTTTTTACCGTTATTTATTGTTATTCGTTGACAAACTTTAAGTGCATGCTTAAGGGTATTTAATCAATCAAAGCTGTGTGTGTGTGTGTGCCCTTGGCAGTCTTCTGGCATTTGAAATATTTTCTTTCCTTGAATGGGTTTTGTTGTTTTTGCTTCGATACTGTTTCTTTCCTTCGGTTGGTTTTGTTATCTTTTATGGAAAAAAATGAAAGGAAGCAGAAAGTTTCTCTTCAAGAGTAGTTTGACAACTTTTACCACTAGTTTACTTTGATGGGAGTGGAAAGTTTATTTAAATACATTGTGCAAACAATTGTATTTGGGAAACTATTTTTCATTTCTAGTTAAGATCTGTGATGATCATTTATCAAAGAAATTGGATTTTAGTTTCATAATCAAGAATTGAGTAGTTATGACCTAAATAATTGCTAATTATAAAATATTAAAAAGTAATTTTAAAGCCTCATCTAAAAATAATATTATATGTCAGCTTATTTATGTTTCGATTGCAACGGTTCTACGTTAAATTAGTTTTCTTTACCCCAAGAAAAAGAAAAAAATATGAATTTTCATTGGAATGACTCTTAGGCTTTTGATTTTAAAAACATATTTCGCAAAAATTCTGAATATTACTGAATGAATGTAAAAAAAGCACTTAAAAATTGCTTAGGAGCTACTCCTAAAAATAAGAGGTAAAAAAAAGGTCATAGTTTAGTTTCATAATTTTTAATAAAGATTATACAAAAAAAAAAAAAAAAAAAAAAAAAAAAAAAAAAAAAAAAAAAAAAAAAAAATTATAATAAAAAAAAAAAAAAAAAAAAAAAAAAAAAAAAAAAAAAAAAAAAAAAAAAAAAAAAAAAAAAAAAAAAAAAAAAAAACATAAAAAAACTCTTCTATGCTTAATTTGTAACTACTTTCAGTTCACAACTGTAGAAATAATATATCTTATACAAATGCTTATTCAATTCTACTAGGAGCTTGTTCTACGCTGCATCTGATAACTTAGTTTGCAAGGATCAATTATGA
Source organism: Trichonephila clavata (assembly GCA_019973975.1). Taxonomy (NCBI): domain Eukaryota; kingdom Metazoa; phylum Arthropoda; class Arachnida; order Araneae; family Nephilidae; genus Trichonephila; species Trichonephila clavata. The sequence goes on along the minus strand of BMAO01021681.1, from coordinate 18,612 downwards.
AGCATCCTCATCTAAAAATTGTGTAAACACCTATAATCACCACTCCTTCAAATTTGATCAAGCGCATTTTCGAATTTGAGCATGAGCATTTTCAAATTTGATCATGGGCATAATAATTCTATGCTAACTAAAAGTAAAACAGTAATTAAAAAAACACACATACACACACAACTGAAATAATAGAGAGGCTCGGAAGCATTATTTAAGGCTTACATTAATTACTTTTCAAATAGCTTCACTATAAAATGATTCATGTTCTTAAACTTATTTCCATTGGATTAACATATTTAAGCATAAAAGGTTCTATATTCTAACATTGAATAATATTGTAAACTGAGTTTAATGCATATACTTTTGAATGTATAAAGTTTTATAAATAGTCTAGCACTTAAGTAATATAAATGTATAAACAGTATTTATTATATGAAAATACAGAATGTGTAGAGCAGAAAAAAACATAGGGGGAAAAAACGGGTAATAAGAAAAGATACCCCACAAAAAAAAAGGAGTGAGTGGTTCTTCAAAATTGTGATGTCGAAACAGAAAAAAAAAAAAATGTTTTTAAAAAGCTATATAACCGAAAATAATTAAATTAAATTTTATAGAAGCGTTTGATACACACTGGTGTTCGAAAATAATTTGCATTTTTTATCAAATTTTTCAAAAAGTACAGATCGGAAATTAAAACTAATGCTTCCAAATAATAACTTTTAGTGTCGATTGTATAAGAGCACTCGTACGTATATGGGTTGTTAATTTAGAGGAAAATGTTTCATAAGCGCACGGGCCGATTTCCGTGCTTCGTTCTTTTGCACAACTCGGCGACTTTCGTAGTGTTTTCAAAATAAAAAAATTAAAAGAAAAAAGTTCAACTGAATTTGTGACGGGTGCTTACGCGTTTCACTAACCTTCTCTCAATCTTTAAATATTTTATTTATTTTAACCAATCTCGCCGAGAGCCAAAAGTGTGACTTATGCAAACAAATAGTTTCGGGTTTAGCGAGTTCGAAAAAGATATAAAAGGAGAAATGAAATGAAGAGAGTGAGGATGACTACGAGGTTGATTAAGAAGGTGATTCTGAGAGATTAGTTTATCTAGTGGAATTTATTCGCCGGAGAAGACTATTGAAAAAGGTTCATTAATTCGGTTCGGGATGGAACTGAAAGATATCAAAGATTGAAGCCGCTCCTTAGAGCAATCCAGTATTAGAGAAACCTGCTTAAGAAAAAGGTATCAGGTCAGTTATTTTCATAAATTAGATATAAATGCGTAGTTTGATTGTATACGTTATTCTCCGTGGTTTCAGTTAGTATTCCGTCGTTCATAATCGGATTCTTCTCGCACTCCACTGTAATTTGTTGTTCTTATAGTTTGAATAATATTTGTGTATTTCTCAATTAAGAAAGATAAATAAATAATATTGATTTATTAATTTAGTTGTAATTAATTATGGATCCAACATATTCAGATTTAGATAATATGCGAAGGGGAGTTAATAATCATAGGGGTAGTGAAAGGCTACGACAAATTGATAAAGCTTGAATCATGGAATTAAGGTAGCAAATCATCGGGAGATTTTCAGAGAAATCTCAGGTGCATCTTTCTAGGGAATTTGGTGTATTATCTAGTGGTTGTGTGCAATTTATGGAGACAGTTTAATGAAATCGGATTCATTGACAGAAGGTATAGGTAAGGATGTTCGAGAGCCACGACAACCAATGGAAATCGGTATTTGTTTATACAATAAAACGTAAAAGGAGTGAAACAGCTTTTCAGATGTCTCGTGAACTTCATGCAGTCATAAGAGTTTAAGATTTAAGGGTTAATGTTTCTAGAAGACTGCATGAAAGAAATCTGTTTGTAATAGGACCTGCTTTTTGATTCCTGTTCACTTCTGGGCGCTGAAGATCCCGTCCAGCAGAATGTAAAGAATACCGAGGCAGAGATTAGATGAAGACTAGTCTATTTGTTGATGAGTACAGATGCAGCTTAACCACGGATTCTCAATGGACATTTATCTGGAAGGAGGTACATGCCAGCTAACATTTAAGAAATAGATCGTTATAGCAACGGATGTTTGAAGGTCTGGAAAAGTTCCACGTTGGACGGGTGAAAAGACCTTTCATTTATTAGACAGAGGCTCTATGACAGCATGAGGTATAGGGATGAATTCTTGGAGTCCTACGTTCCCCTATTCAGGATTAGAGGTTGCTATGGTTTCATTTTTATAGGTGACATCATTCATTTACACAGAGCTCATCCAGTCTATGCATATCAGAAATATAAGAACATTCGCTGGGTGGATTGGCTAGCCATGTCTCTAGATCTTAGTTCCTATATAGAATAGTTTGATATGCATTTAAGAGGGCAATAGTAACTTATCCTTTTCCTTTCAGACCCGTATTGGGTTTACATTAGCCGTGGGGTCCACGTTTGTTCTATCGAGGTTCAAATCTTGGTGCAACTGAGGACTCGCTATATAGAGAGATCATGTTCGTTAAATCTGTCAAGGCTCAAATTAGGGATGTGTGTGTGTGGAAGTTCAGAGAGTGGAGTACATTTGAGGTGTTGTCCTCTTCACTTGACTGCAATTCAAAATTACGAGGTCCATCGCCAATAGATCTCGTGTTATTCAGAAAGGACTCGTAAGAAACAATAATATATATAATCCAGCAGGAATTCCCGTTGTGTAAGAGAGGACCTATTAACTTATTTTTCGCGCTCTATGTTATTTCCTTTCTTTTATGTCCCCCCCCCTGGGATGAGCCATACACATGATTAAGCGTGTGCACCATAATTATTGCACAGCCATTTTTTTGTACTTTATTAACCTATAAGTGTGCATACTTAATTTCAGTAAATTATATTTAGAAAAAATCAACCATAATTGAAAATTCGTTTAATTTTGAATACTAGTGCTATATTTCTTATTTGCGTGTTCTCAGTAATATTTGATTTAACAATCTACGAAAAATAAAAGAACTTGCGATTCGCCGAATATGTTGCAATACTAACCAGAAATAAAACAATAACATTTAGAAATAAAATAGTTTTTGAAGTAAAAGTACACTTGAAACGAAGTTTGTATTTAAAATTCATTTACTTAATTTTAAAGCGTCTTTGTGCATTTCCTATTTCTTTCCTCCTACAACAGTTTTATTTCCTCCTAACAGATGGCACCACCAGTTCTGTTTGGAAGTCAATTAATTCTGAAAATGGAATAACACCGTAGAAGCTGCAGTGACCTGCCGTTGTTTGCTATTAACAAAACTTTTATCGCAGTCAAATTTTACGTGCTGTTGCTACTGGTCTCATTTTAGGCGGTCAGTAGATAATTGGTAGGCGTAAAAGGGCGGGAAAAAGTTTTGCATAGTACGAAATTTGCATGCACGGTAGTCAATAGAAGCAATTTGCCTGAGTGCTTTAGATGGCGGGACTCGTACTTTAGCATCATTACGATTGCGATCCATTTAGCGAAATTAAACTATTCCAAAGATTGGGAATTTATATCTTTTGCCTCTGGGGGAAGATGGTTATAGCTTTCTACGTTTTGTACAATGGGTACCTCACAACAACCTTAAATCACCAATAAACATATATATTGTTACCGAAAGCAGTTCCTTACATATTTGAAAGGCCGGTAAAAAAAATAAAGAAAAGCTGTCGTTTCGTCGGAGGTTGTATCTAGTGTAGACGACTAAGTTAGGAAATGTTATTAGAGTAAATTTGGGTGGCGTTCTGTCTCACGCGAGAAATTCTAGATAAGGAACATACAATTATATGAAGGAATGTAAGCTTGATTAAGTTTAGAAGCAAGTTTGTTTTAGAGTGTATTTATTTTGCATATATTTTGTCATTGAAGATAGTAATTAAGTCTACAATGTTTTGTATCAGACTGAATAATATAAACAAGTATTTTATATAATATAACTGTATAATACAATTTTTTTATAATTTTAATTTAACAATATCTTTTCAATTTCTACTATTAATTCACACTCTCCCTATATATATATATATATATTTATATATATCTTGTTTAAATTTTCAATCGTTAGTAAAGTACATGTTGTTCATCCACTCAAGTTCAAATACATTTTTTTATACTTGTAGCATTTGATGTTAATACAATTTTTTCAAGTATTAATTCATTAATTCTATTTAATTTAATGAATAAATAACAACAAACAAAAATAATAGTCCCCCCCCCCAATTATAAAAAGGGAAATTGCTCGTTGTGTCCCTGTAGCGTAATGGATAGCGAGTTGGACTTGTAATCCAAAGGTTGTGGGTTTGAATCCGACCCGGGATGGCCTAATTTCTGAAAACATGATTTCTTTTTACTATACTATTTTGTTGGAATAATTAAACTTAAATAATGAATACATAATAACAACCAAGAATATAATAGTCCAACACCATATATTGAAAGGAAAATCGAAAATACCAAGGAAAAACGCTTTCGAGATTTTTAAACTTAATATTATGATTCTGTCACATGTATATATATATTTATATTAAATGTAACTATTTAATATAAAGTAACTAAAATAAAATTTTTATTTGCTGACCTAACTAGCAATTTACTTATTTTTTTAAAAAAATTACTTGTTATTATGAACTTAATATTGTGTTTATTTCACAAAAATCAATTGGGTGTATTATTAACTTTAGTATTTGTTTTCTCACACACACACACACACAAATTACTTAACCTTACAGTTATTGGGGAGGTTAACACTGGAATACAACGCTGGAGATAACTGCTATTTTCAGGTTTGTAGAAAAATATACATAGTTTTACGTTTTCGAATTTTACTGTGTGTGTTTTAATACGCAACAAGCAATTTTCGTTTTGTATTGAAATAAAAAAAGGTATTACATTTCATTTTAAATTATGATTTTTTCGAATTTATTTTTCGTTCGTTGTAAAAACTAAAATAAATAAATTGGCTTCGCTGGGTAGGTTTGCTAGCATGTTCAAAATATCCATGCTTTATAATTAATTTGTAGTATAAAAGCAAATATATGAAATGAATATTAAATTAGTATTATTAATGAAATAATTGATACAAAGAAAATTACTACTACTTGATGATAAGGAGGACTATAGTAATATTTCCATTTTGTAATAGATACAGGGATAGAAATCATTATATAGGTGAAAACAAATGATTAAACTATGTTTAAGAGTTACTTACAAGAATTACAGGATAAAGAAAGCTTTTGTTATGTATTAGGGAGGACATTTGATAAATTTAAATGTAATAAACGTGAATTAATAGAAAAAAAATTACTGAATCAATAATTGTTAAGGTGAGAAAGGAATTATAAACACAGCTGTATATATATATTTCTTTAAACCAAAAATTTTCGTGATGCTGTAATAAATTTATTTTGGTTCCGAAAAATGATGCCAATATGGCTGTATCGTCAATATTTTGCCAAGAGAACAACATAATACAAGCAAAGTACAGTTTTCCAATTTGAGCAATGAGTATAGTCAGTTGTATAATTTGTACAATAGGGATTGGTCCACCATTAGTTGAACAGGTGGTACCTCCCCCCTCAATTTGAATAAAATAGAAAAAAATAAATATTTTGACTTAAAGCGAATTAAAATTAAGTATGTATTCTAAAAGTTTTTACTTTTCAGAAAAACACTTTTAGTTTATACTTTCCAGTTTTTGAAGTCTGTAAACTCTAAGAAATGAATTACAATAATATTAGATGAGTACGTGCATTACATTTTGAAAGAGAAAAATACAAAATATCCTTGAAAAATATTTCAGTGTTAAGTGATATATTAAAAAAAATCACCAAATTGAGTTATTCGAACAAATTTTAAAAATCACATAAATAAAACATGCTGTCTTATATGTTAAAATTTTTTAGGTAAAAATGTTTAAGATATCATCTGTATTTTTTAAATTTTACATGATTGTACAGTTAAAACAAATGGCAATATAATTGAAAATTTGTAATATTTTTACGATGTTACCACCATTCAGAATCTCATATCAGATAGATTTCATTAAATCTTTAGCCTTTTAGAAAATTACTGGCTCATCACTGTAAAGTTTTCTCATTTCTTCCAGACTAGATATAATAAGAATAATAATACAAAAATAGACTCAATACCTGCTGTGTTGAGTACCGTTTTTTAAATACACGAACATACAAAATATCAAAAAAATGTTTTGATTTTGGTAAAATTCCACCGATACCATTGCTCTGCGTTTAAATATTCATTCATACCAAACAAACAAAAAAAAAGAAAAGCTGTAGAAGGAAAAAAGAAAAACACGTGAACACACACACACAAATTTACTATTAATTAGAAAGGACCTCGGTGGGTCATTGCAGTCTGTCACGAAAGTAATGATAACACCTATGTGGGATTCGATTAGAATGACGTGACCAAATGCAGTGAAAGCGATCACGAAAATTCTCTAATGGGAAGTGTGGCTGATTACTTTTTGTTGCAAATACCGTGACCTCTCACTTAAATATAGATGCAATGACCTCTCAATTATACATGAAATGTGTAGGGGACGATATAACTAAGAGGAATATAAGTATAACCAAAGTTGAACAAGCAATAAAAAAAAATGTTTTTTAGCCAATTCCTACTTTGAATCGATGAATAGAAAGTATTTTATTAATATGGAAATTTGAACGATATATATATATATATATATATAGGGAGAGAGTGAACTAATACTAGGACGTAACAATTTAACCAAAGTAACATGGCTGCTAATTTCGTGGTCAGTGGATTTATGTTTCGTTCCATTTCAAAAATTTATTAAAAATTATTATTAGTCCTGATTTTATTAAAAAGGAATTTGTTTAATGTTAAATTTTCTAGGGGCTTTTAAATACATTAGAGTTAACAGAGTTCCTGTCCTTGAATAGATTAATGAGGAAGTTAGGAGAAAAGAGACGTTTATATTAAGGTATTGTCCATATTACTTGGCTATTTTTAAAGATTATGGATCTTTAGCCAGAAATCGGTGACATAAGTCTAGTTTTATCTCTCTCTCTCTCTATAAAAAGTTTCCCGTGATGCTGCGAGAGAGAGAATATTAACGTCGCACTGATTAGCAACACGAGGGCTTTTGGCGACGGTCCGCGTAATTTTGAACCATGATCAAGTAACGTGGACGACACCTGAGCTGGCCCCCCTCTCTTAACTACCACACCACACCAACGGGAGGACGTTTGAGCTCTCGACAGATTTAACGTGCATCGCGCCCCTACACGGCGGATCTTTAGTGGTACTAGGATCGAACCCATGACATGCTAGCCATGATCCGATGCCTAGACCACTCAGCCACCGCGGCCTGTGATGCTGCAATAAATTGGTTAAAGATTGTGGATCTTTAGCCAAAAATCGGTGACATAAGTCTAGTTTTATATCTCTCTCTACATAAAAAAAACTTTTCATGATGCTGTAATTAATTTATTACGTATCATCGCTACAATACCAACGTTCCAGACAACTCACCAAGACGGAAACCCTGATTTTGCACGTGTCGTACGTGCTGAATAGTCAACCATGTGCTTCATCCCATAAAATGTTGCCAATGCAGTTGTGATAGTGCATTGTTGCAAGCTCTCGCAGAAAATTTTCACAACGATTGCCTGGACTAAAATCGTTGCACTAGAAGAAAAAGGTGTTGTGTCATACGAAGAATTATTAACAACCAAAGGAACTAAATACTTAACTTTCCAGGAAGGTGCAAGAGTTGCAAGTTTATCAAAATCTGAGGACTTTATCAGTGAAGTGGACGATGCAGTTTCGTGATGAATTTAACTGAAGAAGAGTGCCAAGAACGAATTTTGCGAAAGAAAGAACAATAAATAAAACTACATATTACATGTAAATTACAGTTTTAAAATTTGAGCATTGAATATTAACAGTTGCATAATTTGTGCAGTGGTGGTTGGTCCATGGTTAGGAGGCAAGGGGTTATCCCCACCCCCTAACGTTATTGAAAAATATAATATGTTTCAAAATAAATAAACTATAATTAAAAAATTAGGAATTGCTTTTCTTAAGGATTTTAAGCAAAATTTTCTTTTTCCTTTTTGATATAAAATTTTATTATATTCAGTATCTTTCAGTTATTATATTAAAATTTTTGTCGTTTTCCTTTTTCCTTCGTTTTCCTTATCACATTGCTTTGAATACTTTTTTTATACTTCATATTATGATCAATGTATTGCAATTTTATTCCTTTAAGATTTTTGTAGTACTTTTAGCAATCGTAAATATTAATCTAGTATACCGTGGGAGGACTCCAAAATAACCAGAATTGAACTGTTGCAAGTACATGCTTTGCAGTTATGAGTTGTTTTGTTAGGTGGTGTTAGTTGGGGGTCTCTCGCGACCGACTGTGAGTTAGCGTCTGTCTGAGTTAAGTAGATTGGTTGTAGTGCTGTGTTGTGTACGTTCCTGTTTCAATTCTTTGGTGATTAGTGAGATGACCCACAACAAAGAACAAACATTGTGAGTAAAATTTCGCTTTCTGTTGGGAATACTGTAGCCAAGACCATTGGGAGGCTTCGGGGGAACCTTTAATGGTGAGGCTTTGGGAAAATCACAGTTTTACGAATGGTTTTCGCGTTCAAATATGGCATCATGGCAACTGAAGGCATGCTACACCCAGGGTGTCCTTCAACAGGAAGAAAAGTCGGGCACATTGCCAAAATCAAAGTTGCAATTGATAAAAATCCTCGAAAGACCATTGACCAAATTTCCGAAGAAACGAACGTTTCATGGAGCACGTCCATGAAAATGCCGCAGCCCACACAGCTTTGATGGTCTGACAGTTTTTGACAAACAACAACATGGTGCTTGTGCCTCATCCACCCTACTCACTCTATCTGGCTCCGCTGGACTTTTTTTTGTTTCCGTGGATGAATAGAAGCCTGAAAGGAAAACGATTAAGTGATGTGGATGAAGTCAATGAAAACATCTAAATGGCTTTGAATAGTATCTTGCCTCAAGAGTTCCATGATTGTTTTGAGCAGTGGTAAAAGCATTGGAACAAGTGCATCAACGCACATGGATAATACACTATCTGGCCAAAAGTATCCAGACACCCAGTGGTATGGACTTAGAGCGTCCTGAGTCACATATTAATATGATGTTGGTCCCCCTTTTGCATGGATGACAGCCTGCACACGTTTGGGAAGACTTTCCACCAATTTTTGATAGGTGACCCTAGGAATTGCCTTCCAGGCGTCCATCACAGCTAAAGTGAGTGCTTGCAGTGAGGATGGTCGATTTGGCTGGCTACGTAATCTGCACTCTAATTCGTCCCAAAGGTGTTCTATGGGATTTAGATCGGGGCTCTAAGAAGGCCAGTCCAGTTTTTGAACACCCATTTCGTCAAACCACGTCTGTGCAAGCCTCGATGTGTAAATGGAGCAGTTATCTTGCTGGAAGAAAAAAATGGGCCTTCCCCGAAATATTGCCATAGAGTTGGGAGTGCAGCATTGTCCAGAATGTCCACATACATCTCAGAGTTCATGTTTCCAATCACAGGAACTAACGGACCCAGGCCAAACCACAAGAAACACCCCCACACCATTATGCTTCCACCACCAAACTTAACAGTCGGCACAATGCAGTCACTAAAGAAACGTTCGCCGGGCATCCGCCAAACCCAGACGCATCCATTCAACTGCCAGGCTGTAAAGCGAGATTCATCACTCCAAAGAACAGTTTTCCACATGTCTACAGTCCAATGACGGTGAGCTCTACACCATTGCAATCGATGCTTCGCATTCTGTGGAGTGATGTTTGTCTTGTGAGCGGCTGCACGACCATGGAATCCCAAGTTTTTTAACTCTCGACGGACAGTCCTGCTGCTAACACTAATTCCTGATGAACTTTGGAACTCCTGAGAAATTTCCACCAACGAGGACTTGCGATTTTGTTTCTCTACCCTTTTCAGAGTTCTGCGGCTGCGTTCACCAAGTATTTTCGGCCTAACGGTTCGTTCTTCTGCCGTTTCACTGCCTCGACGTTTCCACTTCACAATTACATCACTCACAGTGGATTTAGACTTCTGTGGAATGTCAGTAATCTCACGAACAGATTTCCCACAAAGGTGGCATCTCACTGTACTGCCGCGATCAAACTCACTAAGCTCCTTTGACTTACTCATTGCCTCACAAACGCATAAACACAATCTGACCAACCACTGCCAACACTTTTATAGCTTTCAATTACGTATCAAATTGCGTCACTCGCCAGAACCACTTTATAGAGGTGTCCGGATACTTTTGGCCAGATAGTGTATTTTAAAGGGGACAAATATGTACTTCAATAAAAATATAAAAAAAAACAAGAAAAATAAATTAAGGTTATCTTTGGTCCTCCCCTCGTATCTTGATATTATTACTAAAATAAAATAGCTTCCTCTAAATACATTAGCTCAATGATTATTTCAGTGATTGTTTAAATTATTTATTAAAGATGAATGATGAATTAGGATTTTAAGCTATTTAAAATTAGCAATTGAAATTTTTTTAAGAAGTATCAATAATGAATAAAGAAAATACTTAATTCTCTCTCTCATTTTAAAAAAAAATTACTCAAAAATTCTATTTAAAAGTACTTTGAGAAGAATGTATGAATTATTATTCATTGAGTTATTGTGTATTTAAAAATCCCCTTAAATTTATACCTTTATTTAAAAATAATCAATTCAAAATATATTAAAACTTATTAGTTTTTTAAGGAAATAAAACATTGCTTGAATGTTTGTGCACATTTCCAAAATATTTAAAACACTAATCACCAATTTTGTATTTTTAATGGTATATGTATGAATATTTTTAAAACTTACAATAGATTTTTTCACAGAATTCTAAGGTAAAAAATGACTTTTGTGTTAAGCACAATAAGCGTTATTTTTTTAAAGAGAAAAGCGAAAGATGTATGATAAACTTCAGCAACATTGTTTCAATTGTAGATTTTTCAGGATGTCTTTTTTAAAAATGTTTCTTTTCTGAATTTTAAAATAGAGTTATAGTAATAATAATGAAACAGAGGGAAACTGACTACTAATTATCTGACAAAATAGAATGAGTCATCTTTAACAAAAGACGATTTACATCACTTTTTAATTTAGTAATGTTTTAAATACAGGGGCGTTTTTCTTTCTTTGTATATCTGAAGATAAATGGATGGTAAGTGTCAAATAAACATATTTAATATAGTAGTCTGGGTATTTCTAAATAACTAGTTTTAGTATCTTTATTGGAATGTTTATTGTGAGTTTGTTACGATGCATTTTTTAAGGTATAAAGGTTGCGTCGCTTAGGTTTTTATTTAGTTAAACTGTTTTTAGTTCTTATTATTTTTATTCAATTCCTACTATTAGTTCACACTCTCTCTATATGTATCATGTTCAAATTTTCAATCGTTAATAAAATGCATTAAAGCACTCAACTGAGCTGAAATTTTATTTAAACGCTTATTTTGGATGACAATACAGTAATTTAATTATAATTAATAAAAATTAATTGATTAAAATGAATTATTCAAAGAATTACAAATACAGCCACTTTGGCATTATTTTTGGAGACTAAGCAACCATTTTGGCAACTTGTGTCAAAACTCTTGAAAAGGTTTTTTTCTCACATTTTAAAGCGCTCATTTGAGCTAAAATTTTCTATACACTATTTTTTTTTGTAACAATACGATAATTTAGTTATAATTAATTAAAATTATTGACTGAAATTAATTTTTTAAAGAATTACAGGTACATTACAAAATCGACATTTTGTATGCACGATTGTTTTGGATGACAATACGATGCTTTAATGATAATTAATAAAAATTAATTGCAATTTAATGTTGTGATTCTATATATCCTATGTATATACATATTTATATTAATTGTAACTATGTAATAAAAACTAAAATAAATTTTTCTTTTGTTGATCTAAGTAGGAATTGACTTAAAATTTTTTTTTATATTACTTGTTAAAATTAAGTTTTTTTTTATTAATATACTAGCTGACCTGGCCCGGCGTTGCACGGGCTTTTACCGAGGGTATAACTTAATCCTCATGTTAATTTCCTCCTTTATTTCTGACGCCAGCACTTCTGTGTGGGTGTGACACGTACGATGTGAGTGCATGGCCCGTGAGTGCGTATCACGGCTTTCTCGTTTAACATTTTCCCTTCTCTTGACAAAATTAGCACTTCCAATATTATTTTTCGAAATTACTTTGACTTCTTTGTTTCTTTCCTCTCCGCTGACCCCGGGGTTGCACGGGCTTTTACCGAGTGAATAACTTAATCCCCACGGGAATTTCCTGTTTCCCTTAGGACGATAGCACTTATGTGTGTGTGTGTATGCGCGCGATGTGAGTGATTTCTTTAACTATGTCATAAAAACTCCCTTTTTCGAAATTTGTTCTTAAGTTGGTGTGGTAATTAGGAGAGATGGGTGAAAGCCCAGGTGTTGTCCTCATCACTTGACCGTGGCTTAAAATTTCGAAGTCCTTCGCCAAAAACTCTCGAGTAGGTGAACAGTGCGAATTTATAAATCACTCACCCACTTTCCAATTCTTTCGTTGCAGTTTTTTAGTCCTCGGAAACGAAAATGTAGCCTTTTTAAAAATAGTTGTATGTTGAAAAAAGACAGAAAAGTAGAAATTTTTCAAATTACAAAATTTTACTACTATTTTAAATCTTGAAGTAAAATTGTGAGGATTTTTTGAAATGTTCGACACATGGGAATAAAGTTTCATGCAATTATCTTTTTTAAAGAAGAAATCATTAAACGATTGATTTAAGTATTTTGAGTGTTTTATTAAAATTTGTTCAAAAAAGTTTTTGGCTTTTTATTTTTTAAATCACTGATTTGATACAGATAAATATTTTAAATGAATCTCAGAAATGTATTGAATACATTCTATCATCTTAATCTGACATCGATAATGACTTAATTTTGAAAATTATATAAATAGAAAATGATGAAAATTGAAGCAAAAATAACTTTTTCACTCGCATTTTTTTTTACTCGCCAAATTTGCTGATTTCCGCATGTTTAAGTCAGAACTTTTTGGTGTAACCCTTGAGTTAGATGTGAAGTTTCATATGAAACAGTTGAAAGCTATTTGGCGCGAACCCATTTTTCGATGCCAAGGCTTGGCAAATTGTAAAATCGCGTATTTTTTATTAAAGTTTTTATTTTTTAGGGCTTAATTTTTAAGTTAATGCTTTCAAACTTCACACATTAATTTCGAAAACGAAGGACTTTTAAATAAAAAATGTACAAAAAATACTGTTTAGATTATTTCTTGCAATAACGTTATTTTACAAAAATCACAAAAAAAATTTTAAAATCCGTAATATTTAAGCAATTTTTTCAATCTTTACACAGAAGTTTAATAATATTATTCTACAAACGCAACAAAAGTTTTGTATGATAATCTTAATAAATAACGAAGTTATTCAATGTTAAGTTAAAAATTTCGACAATTTTTCGAAAAATCTTAAAAAAAAAGTTTTGGGCATTTTATTTTTTAAATGACTGGTTCTAAAAGAAAAAGGCTTGAAATTATTTAGAGTAGAATATCGTTTTCATAACATGAAAATAAATTCATACGCAACGATTTCGAAATAATTTTCATAAAAACGCATCAATTTTAACTATTCTTTAAAAAAAATCTTAAAAAATAGAAAATATTAATATTTTGGAAATTTTTTTTTCTGTATCGTGGCGAAAGAAATGATCTTTCCGTTTCTGTAATTATTTTTTTGTCTGATTTAAGAAACAAAAATCGGATGGCTGTTTAAATAACGTCGAGAATACCGAAAAATTTCACCCTCTGTTCATTCACGACACTAGGCGGGAAAAATAACGCGCAGGGTTAAGACAATTAAGCGTTTTAAGGTTTTTAATTAATATCTTTTTAACTAATTACAATATCGGAATGAAAAATAGTTTACGTCCCATTCTCAGACCTACTGAATGTACGCACAAAATTTCATAAGAATCGGCCACACCGTTTTAGAGGAGTTTGGTTACAAACACTGTGACACGAGAATTTTATATATTAGAATACTTTTTAAAATGAGAAATTGTAATATATGTTTAAGCAAAACTTATACTATTATTTTTAAAATGTAATATAAATTTATCACGATTATTGAAATATATACGTGGAAAAGTTTCAATGCAATTTACGTAGCAAAAATAGTAAAAGAATTATTTTCGAGTTAAAAAAACAATTACCGTAAATCCCGGCGTATAACGCACATCCATAAATTAAAACTGCATTTTTTAAAGTTTTAATTACATTCATCGTATAACACGCCCCTTTTTTATGAAGAAACTGGAGATGTGTACATGTGTAATGCTCTTTTTTTAAGTCTAGATATAGTGAGTGAGTTGATAATAAAGGCATTTCATGAAATTAAGCCTTCTAAAATTAAAGTCCTTAAAAAATGTAGAACACAGAACATTCTAGAGGTGGAACGGAAGACGATTATTTATTTATGGATCGGAGTAACAGTAATTTTGAAGATGAAACAGAATTAGTTGATGTGCCTGAAGATGTAAAAGGAAACAAATACGAGAGAACTCTTCATGTTATCTAGTAATAAAAACTCATAATGAAGGTAATTGAAGCCCAGTGGCTGAGTGGTTAGTGCATCGCGCTTCCACACCATAGGTCTAAGGTTCGGACCCAGGGCTGGGCAAGGTCTTTCATCCCTTCGGTGAGCCGATAAATGAGTACCAAGCTTGCTTGAGAACTTAACACCGGGGGTTTCTTAGTTAAAGTAGGCAATTTCTTTTAAATAAACAGTATAAATATATATATATATACAGTCGTGACTCTCGATAATACGAACATCTTGACAATTCGAAGAATATGCTCAGTTCCTAGAAAAACTCTTGATATTTCGAACTAAAACAATATTTTTAGGTATACCCAATAATTCGAAGTAAAATCTACAACACACAATAATACGAAGTTATCGTATAAAACTCTCGACAATTCGAACACTCACTGACATGTATAGTCCTACTAACAAACAAGTTGGAGCTTCCAAGATTTGTGTTGTATTGTCTCTCCTGTAACGTAGCCTCTTTAATTACCATCTGTTTGCTACCTCTTTTTAGTGTTTTTCGGTTCATCAGACGAAAATACCTTTCCTTCTTCCTTCTTCAATTATTGCTTTCCTTCTTCAAGTGGACAATAGACCAACCGCACCTGTTGTCAGCCGTCCATGTCTTTCATTTAGCACGTGGCCTTGCTACACGTTCCCCTAATGTGAAGAAGAGATGCGCAGGATTGTGTATGAATGTATTCTTTTATTACAGGACTTTTAACTTTTAATATTTATATTGTATGGTATGTACTTTTTAAAAATTACTTTAAAATTTTATACATATGTACAATTGTTGTGTTTTATTACATTGTTTTAAATTTAAGTTTATTAGAAAAAAAATTCTCTTCGAGTATTTTGGAGTATTTCCCACCTTCTTGATAATTCGAATTCTTGATTATTCGAAGTTTTTTTATTGGCCCCTCCTAATTCGAATTATCGAGAGTCGACTGTATATATATACTTTTTATACTTATCTTTTCTTTATTTTTAGAGCTATCATTTTTATATAATGCGTATAATGCGTACCCATAAATTTCGATCTTATTTCTTGTGTTAAAAGTGCGCGTCATACCCCGGAATATAAGTTAATTTTTTATAAGAATTTTTATGGTGCACATCACGCACGCACGCACACACACACACACACACACACACACACACACACACACACACACCACACACACACACACACACACACACACACACACACACACACACACCACACACACACACACACACACACACACACACACACACAACACACACACACACACACACACACACACACACACACACACACACACAGTTTTGAAGGAATAATTTGTCACAAAATTAAAATATTATAGTATCAAATGGCAAATCATTATATTATACAATAGTTATTCTCATACTGATACTCGAAACGTTCCGGATTTTTTTTCTCAATAAGGTATTTCTGATTCAAACTAAAAAG
The DNA here is from genome assembly GCA_019973975.1 of Trichonephila clavata. Lineage (NCBI taxonomy): Eukaryota > Metazoa > Arthropoda > Arachnida > Araneae > Nephilidae > Trichonephila > Trichonephila clavata. The sequence goes on along the minus strand of BMAO01021681.1, from coordinate 2,508 downwards.
AGTTTTATATTTGTCGCAATTCTGTGTTGAAAAGTATTTATATAAAAAAAATCTCGAAAGAAATATCTTTATGTACCTAGCTCTGAAAGATCAATAAACCGAAATAAAATCTTATTCCTTCCAAATATTTCAAGTACGACAATTAATATGTAAGTTGGGCATATATCCCTAAAAAGCTGCCTCGAACGTCGAAAAAACGAAGCCGATTCTTTTCCGATTGAGTCAAAGAGCAAAATAAAAGCAACTAGAAGCCTTTACTAGTATTTGATTCTATTTATTGCCGTTATATCTCATTATAAACATCATTTCTTTCCCTTATTTGAAATTTTCCTCTGACGGTTCCTTTGATAGAATAAGTCACTTTGAACCACAGAGTAAGTTGCAAAGTTTTAAGGATATGAGTAATAGCTTTTTTTTGCAAAAAGGAAGAACTTGAAATAAACGACGACCTTTATTACAGACCATCTTTAACCCCTACCTCTTCAATGCTGAATAGCTAGGATCCCTTTTTTTTTGCTTTTTGAGAAACCTTAAAATGTGACATGATGAAGAAACAGAACTATGAATACCACTTCTTGAAGGGGAAGGGGAGTTCTATCCAATGCTTCAGAATTCTAACAAATCAGGAAGGTCTTGCAAGTACGCGTATCCCCTTCTTTTTCGAAGTGGTTTTCTCCACAGCATTCTCCACAATCTCGGTCACCTACAATAATAGCCCTTTTCGGCTCATTACATGCAAAGGATAGCTTGCATTTTGAATCAGTCTGTGCGATTTTGCTTTTTTTTTCTTTCCGTTCTTGAAAGGAACTGGGATGGTTTTGCTTCAGAGAGCACGAATAAGTCTTTTCTAAGTCTCTTTTTTAAATATATATTTATACATTTTTTTTAGTCTCTTAACATTATTTCAGAACTCTTTCTTACTTACCCAGAAGCTAAGGCAAAAGAAATAATAAGGAATAAAGCGAATGATGAAAAAAAAAGTTGAATCGTTTTTTTTTTTAAATGTAGCCACATCAAAAAAAGTTTTGAACAATGAAATATATAAAAGGGTTCGTCGTGTTTTTTTTTAAGGGAACATTTTAAGGATTTTTTTTAAGTGTTTTATTTCTTTACAAATTTGATTGCTCAGCTATTTTTTTGGTCTACGTGTCTCGTAAAATTTGCAATTTCTGTCAATTTTTATACGTGGAAAGGAAAGAACTCTCAAATGCATTTGGAGATGGTGTATTTCATGTCGGAATTGCTTACACAGGTCAATTTCTCAGAAATTAAACACCGAATCAATCTTTTTTTTCACTCATAGAATAAAAAAATGCTTGGAATGGAAGTTTGTTCCAAAAGTAGCAATTTCCAGACTAAGCGAAAGCGATTCTAAACCCCCGAATTTTTTTATTGAGGTAATAAATCAACTTTAAAAAAATCAATTTAGCTATCAATTTTTCTTCTATTTTCCCAAAGAGTAAAATTTTCCATCTACATTGAAATAAAAAGTATTGCTGTTCAGTGTCCCTTAATAATGCATGTAAGGTTTATTGAATGTATTACTGTGTTAGAATCAAAATTACAATTTCACTTAAAGTGTTGTTTCTATTGCAATAGCAAATCCAATTTTTATTTTCAGATATTCGGTTGTATCAGAAGTAAAATTCAGAAAATGTTCCTATGAGAATTTTCAAGAGATAAATACAACAATTTTTTAATATTATGCAAAAGAATATTTAAAAATGTTACTATTATAACTGTTTCGTATAACATGAAAAACCGAAAAAATATTGATATTGTAACTTTTCTTGCTGTATTGTTTTTTAAAATTCAATGCTTCTTTGATATAAAATTACTACTTGAATTGTTATTCAGATTTAGTACAATATCAAATACTCATTCGAAAATATTGTTTTGAAAATGCAATTTTATGCGATTAATTTTTCGAGTATATGCAGGAAACCTGTTAAAAAAAACTGCATTAATTAAAAAGATATTAAATTAATTTGAAGCATGTCTTTTGGAGAAATTAAAGACTTCAGTGTGTTACAATCCTTAATACTTGTAAGATCTTCAGGAAATTTCAAAAGTTCTTCAAAAATTTTTTTTAATATGTATTATATTTTAAAAAAGTTTTCCTAAAAGTTTTACACATATTTTTAAATTATTAAAATAGCAAGCTGATATCTCTGATCTGTGCATATTTAAAATTAATTTTTTTTAATAAATTTTATACTTATATTTAAACAGGAAATAAAGATTACAACATATAAGTTTTCCAAATCGAATTATCATTAATAGGCGAAAAGCCCTTGAACTTTCGGATAAAGTTTTTCTTTTTTTTTAAAAAAAAATATCGCAAAACATTTGTGGTTGGGAATTTTTAAAATAGTTCATCAAAGTAGTAAAAAGTCACTTATTAAAATTTTCTTTAAGCAATATAAAATATAATTTAAAAATTTTGCAGGTTTTAAGCAAAATTTGGATCAAATGGAGAATTTTGCATAAAAAAGTCCTTCTGAGAAA
>BMAO01021680.1:0-70818 GCA_019973975.1 Trichonephila clavata | reverse complement strand
TGGGAGCCACAGTCACATTTGATTTTCAACAGAGAGTCAAAGAATGTACCTAAGTACCATTGGTGCGCCATATAAAATTGAGCTTAGATCTTTAATTTAAGTATAGTTCTTAATAAGCTAGTGAGAGCCAGAGGAAGTTTCATTCTTACTACTCTCTTTGGCTAGTCTATCACCGACCTTATTTCCACTAATGTTAACATGTGATGGTATTCATTGAAGGTAGGCATCGTGGGTCTTGAAAGATCTTCCTCAATTTGAACAGAATAGATTCTCTGGTTTCATAATTAGCAATGTACCACTATGTGTTATATATAATCCCAGTTTCCTGATTTTCTTGTTGAGTAAATATCTGTAAATTCTAAAATTCTTTCATAAAAATTTATCTAATTTATAATTTTTTTTTGTTGATTTCAGTATTTACACATTATATTTTACAAATACCATGTAATGCGATATAAAAAGAAAAAGCTAAACATAAGATGTCTTACTTTTGAATAGTTCCCAGTGGTCGGAGGGAAACATAATTCCAACAAAAATGGTTTTAAAAATCTATTTAATTTTAGGTAACAAGCTAAATGATTTTTCTTTTTATTAATCAATCTCAATCCCAAACATATTTTAGCCTAACATTACTAGAAAAAGTAATCCTATAATAAGTTAATCTAGCAAAACTCTCAGGATTACCATTAATTTCTAAAAAAAAGGAAATACGAATCATTTTTTACAACAATCCCCTGCTCTGTTTTTCAAGAAGCTTCCATATTCTAAGATAAATAAATAAATAAAAAAGCATACAATACAACAGTACTTCTCAAACTTTAAATGTTTTTGACCCAAAATTCAATTATAATTTTCCTCGCGTCCCCCTCCATACAATATCAATTTATTGAATCCAATAATACTATACTTTGACGCTAAAGATGCAATCCGAGTTTAAACTCTTAAGTGCCACCGACGTATATAAACGTCCCGTTCAGCCAAAACATTAATTCCCGGACGCATATATACGTCTTTACGAAGAACGATCTTTTCTGTGCGCTGTTATTCATAAAAATTATTCCGAAGGCTTTAGAATACAATAAAAAGACCATGACAGTGTTTGTGAAAGATTTACTTATTTCAGAGGATTTGCTTATTTATTTATTTTCATCCCCCACCCACAATACATCCCATACGCACACCTACATGGAAAACGGTGGCATTGGGGAGTAAATCACATACCTTTCAATCAGAAGTTAAGGGATTAATTATACCGTGCAAATTATCAAGATAAGTGTTAATTTTTGTATATAATTTTACATATGACAAGCCCATGGGGTCAGTGTTAATCATTAAACTTGCTTTTAACTTCAGTGTTGCTAAATTAGTTATAAAATATATTTGCAACTGATACATTCATAAGTTTTTTTATCAATTTAAATGTGCATTTATTTCTTATATCAGGATGTATTTTGTTTGTTTACTTTCAGTAAATCAATAATTCTTTTTAAATAATCTTTTGTTTTCGAATTTTAATATTCTTGCACCCCTTTGTAGGTTATCATTGCCCTCCTCCCAGGGCGGCACGCCCCACACTTGAGAAACGCTGCAATACAACTAAAAAGATGCATTGCAATTTTTATTTGTTTCATAAGTCTTTTTTTTAGAAATAATTTCTAGCAGAAATTTTATAATTTTTTATAGTGATATTTTAAGATTCATTTATGCAAATAATTCTTTTCCGAGTTCGATTATAAATTTTCTATTCAAATTTGACTTCGGTTGAAAAGGAAAATGTTCGAAAAAGAATGCATCTCTAGGAATAAATTTTGCATAGTTTCTCCATTACTCATAAACGCTTCTCCAATCTGAATACATTCATTTCAGGTATCGATTGAAAATATTCTAAAGAATTTCGAAGGAAATTTATCCAAACGATTTTGAACAGCCAGTTTTTGCAATCATATTTAACTGATGAATAAAAATACTTGATGCATAAAATGTATACTTTTTGCCCGTGACTTTTGGCAAACTTTTGTAAAAACTGACCAAAAGAAGAAAAAGGTTGTGGACAATGTTACTAGTTTTTTAGCGCGATAAAAATCAGCATACTTCAAAAAAATTTAATATCCACGTAAAGAAAGAAAACTCTAAAGACGGCATTTCTTGTTTTCTTTTTTAAGACTTAAATATGTAATAAATAGTTATATTTTAGAAAAACTTCATGTATATTTTTTTAAAACGGTTTCAAATTTTTGAGAATACAACAATTTTGAAGCCAATTGCTATAGTTTTTTTAAAATTGTGCTTTGCTTACTCATACAAAGCATTTAATTACTCATACAAAAAGTATATATATAATCTTATATTATATATACAGTCGACTCTCGATAATTCAAATTTGAAGGGAGAAATGAAAAATTTCGAATTATCAAGAGAGTAAGAAAAAAATCAAAAATATTTTTTCTATCACATTTCAATTTTACACTATGTAATAAAAAAAACAATTGTATATATGTATAAAAAACTTTAAAATATGTAATATAAATATTATACAAAAGTATAATATTTATATGTACAGTATAAATATTATACAGAAGTTAAAAGCCATGTATTAAATGAATACATTTATGTAAAATTTCGTGAACAGGAATCTTTCACAACCCACGAATTCTCTTCCACACATTGGTTTCACATCCGGTTCCCTCAGACACTGTCCCCAACAACATTGATTCTTTAAGGCAGGGTCCAGTCCGGTTTCTACCTATTTGGTGCCACATGCAATAAGTCACACAGATGAGCCATCAATCGTTATGTCCGTCCAAAGCAAAAGACATAATATTCGCCTAATGAACCAGGAAACTCAAAGAAGGGGTAACAAACAGATGGTCATCAAAGGCTACTTTACAGGGGAGACATGCAGAGACAATACAACACAAAACATGCAAGCTCTAACCTGTTTTCTACAGCACTCTATATAGTAAGTGTTCAAATTGTCTAGAGTTTTGTAAGATAACTTTGAATTATTGCGTGTTGTAGTGTGGCCAACTACAGATTTTACTTCGAAATATTAAATGTACCAAAACGTATTGTTTTAGTTCGAAATATCAAGAGTTTTTCTAGGGGCTGAACATATATTTCGAATTGGCGAGAGGTTCGTATTATGGAAAGTTTGAATTAGCGAGAGTCAGCTGTATTTATATACATATAGATATAGATGTACATATCTCTATCTATCTATATATATATATATATCTAAATATATACATATGTGTATATATATATAGAGAGAGAGATAGATTAGGGTTTGCAGCCCCGGATTCCGGTGATTTTTTTCAAAATCCCGGGATTAAAATAACAAATCCCGGGATTCAATTTTTGTCTGAATTATATTTTGAAATTTTTTCAAAGTATTGTGATCTGGTATTACATTTAATGTATCTTATTTACTCAGTTTGTACTGTATACATTTAATGTCAGTTTTCTTATGTGTTGAACCTTGAAGGGCTCGAGGTGGGTGTGTATGTTAAACCATGAAATTTGATATATTTTCTCTTAGTTCCTTCTTTAACTTTCTCGCCATCGCAAGTGGGGTCAGAAAACGGACATTTCTCGCACCCTCCTGATGTTCGGTGTTAGCTAACTTGAAGGGACAGAGGCAATTAGAATTTTTGGAAGATAACTAGCTATAGGGAGATGCTTTATATTACTCTTCTGGATCTGCTCTCATTTTCGACGCTTGCAATGATTTGGAAATTATTTTTCTCAAGCCTTTAATGCATTCTATTATTTTTAAAGTCTTATTTTTATAATTTATCAAAGCTTATTATACATTTTTAGTATTATTAATTAACAAAGGGCAAGAGTCATAACATCTACTTTCACTCAAAATCCTAACGATTAGAGGTTAATCGCCAATTTGCAATATTCGATCATCCATAGATTACTCATTAATTAACTCTCGAATAGATCCCAACTAACTTCGCGTATGTAAAAGGCAATGCTTAAATAAAACCATTCATTGTAATAAGTCAAGTATTCTTCTTCAGCTTAAGGTTTTTAACAGAGCTACAGTTAAAAAGAAATAAATTTACCCATGAGGATTGGTGACAGGTTCGTGGATAAACATGTTGCAAGCTACATAAAATAGTGGAAGTTTTATTCTATTTATTTATTGTGCTAATTTTATATTATCTATAGCTGCAAGCATATTTAATTTTAAGGGTCGTGAGTAGCCTAGTGGTTAGAGTATCGGCCTCCAGACCAGAGGTCCTGGGTTCGATACCCGATGCCAGCAAATACCCTCCGAGTACATACGAAGTACGTTCTCGTTAAATCAGTTTGTCCGAAAGTCTTGTGGGCGGTAACAGCAGAAAGCACGAGTGCAGGGGCTAGCGAATATTCCCCCTCCAGTTCCATGCCTAAATTTTGGAGGTGAAGATAAGTGGTGTCGCCATCTATCGTTAAGAAGCCAACCTATCTCACAGGCTCTGACAACTTTCATTCCTTCCCGAAGGAAGGACACGACAGCAACATATTTAATTTTAGAATCACTGTAATGAAACGAGCGTACCTATCACACTTTTCTACAACTTCTTTTTTTAAAATCAGAAGTAAAATTCCTTTTGAAATTCTCATCATTGCCTCCAAGGTATGTCAGCTAACTCTGTTTTCATGCAAAAAAACTTTGCGCACAAAGATATGTTGAATTAAAAATAAAGAAAATTTTTTGTCTATATTTCTGTCTTTGCGAGCCGCTATTTGATCACCCCTGACCTAAACCATAGATTCTCAAAAGGTTTCCAACTGGCCCCTGAGGTTTCTTATGAATGGTGAGGGGGTTCGTACAAAAATAAACTTTATTTGTGGCGCGTAGGCAGTTTTAGGAGATCCCTGAAAGTTTAGTTTAAAGTTAAAAATTTATGGCCAATTTCTATTATTATGGAAGTAAAAAATGAGTCATGATTTTTTTTATGCGTTAAAATTTTTTTACACAAAATTATTTAAAAGTAGGTACACACACAGTTATACCCTGAATTTACGCTACAGGTGGAACTAATTGATAACCACCTAAGTCGGGGTATAATTTCAAAAAATACACTCAAATTACTTTTAGTTGGGTCCAGAAACAAACAAAAAAATAATTCGAGAGATTCGGAAAAAAAAAATTTGAATTAAAACTTAGATAACACAAATGAAAAATCGTGAACTAAGTTATTTTGTGTTATTTTGTTAACTCTCAGTTTCTCATAAATTGTAACAAAGTAGTCTGCTCGCTCAAAATTTTTTCTTTCCCGAAAAATTTCCTCGTTGTATTGCTAAAATTTTTTTAAATTCCTTATTTTGCTGAAAAACGATCTAAGTTCCAGTTTATATTTTATAAATTGTGACGGATCTGTCCGCGTCCTTCCTCGAATACTCTTGGGAAATCCTTGTGCTATCAATTTGAATTAATCACAGCCAACCTTTGAAGAAGCAACCGTGATATGCAGGTTAGGTTGGTTATATATAATTTAGGTTTTCTAGCTAGTGAGATAGATAGAGGAGATATATGGATATTGAGACATAGAGAATCTAACTGAGAGAGAGATAGCTACCGATCAGGTGTTATTCTACATTTAGTTCGTTTGCGTGATTAAACAATTGAAGGTATTAAAGTGATGATTGGTCACCATGTAATAGCGGTCGGTTTCTGCTTACATCTGAACCCCTTGTCTACCTGTAAACCCGGCTAGGTGTGTGGGAGAAACTGAATGATCCCACAGACATGATTTCAATCTAATCAATTTATTGTTAACAAAATATCAATCAAACACAATGACAATCTAATTAAAGTAGGTGATTATATAGTAGAGCGCGGAGGTGAGATTCTATAACACGGGATACTACTACAGACCCTCAACTGAATATAAGACAGTTTAAATACGCTTAAATATAACTACGTCGCACACTAATAAGCTAACTTCTACTTAATCAAGCTCACAATACCTGTACTTTTTCTGCATCGGATCCTACACTGGAAACTTGCAAGTGATCTCTTCGGCTTGATCAATGTCGTTGGATCAACGTTCTGTAATCTTTTTCCTGGACAACACCAAGACCTCTAACTAATTCCAACCTCTTTCAATCATTAACTAACAACTAACTCGCAGGCTCTATGTTAACTCTTACTTGCCAACTCCAACGTGCTAACTCACAAACTCGCGAAAACAGAATTTATATAATATACTTCATTTACATAATCACGCTTCCTTACTCGGTGAAAGTTGGTTGAAATAAATATTTTCCTAAAACAGTCATGAAGGGATTAGTAGAACCGCGTATGGATCCGTTACCACTATAGTTAAATTATAACTCAGATATTTAGAGAAGTGAATTGATCCTAAAAAAGGAGAATCGAGATATAAAATGCCTTCTCATAATTCACATATCTCGTTGTTTAATCTTCTGTTGCCCTTATTAGAAACATCTGTTCGAGTTTGAATTATTAGAATTCTGTCTGTTGATAATTATTATGGCTAGTCATTCTTCACTTCCTTCCATATATCTAGGCGGGGCTGAGAGTAGACCGCGCTCGTTATAAAATTTGTAACTCGTTTTCAATTAAACTGGGGCCTGCTTATACACATTCCCAACCGTCATTCGATCTTCTGATTAAACTGGGTCTAAAGACTCAAACTTTTTAATGTCTTGCTCTTGTTTATGCATTTCTTTGAGCTCATCCATTGTCAGCTGCAACTTGTGAGAGTCCAGCATTTCTTGAATATCATTGCTATCCACTTCCAAATTTATTTGCTTGTAAAAATCAACCAACTTCTCCAATCAAATTACCTATTTCATCAGACACTGGCACTGATCCTATCTGAGTTTCAGCCCGAGGGGGGGGGGGGACATTTTTTTAAAAAAAAAAATCTACAGTCAAAAGACGAATTGACGAGATTCGAAAATCGCGTTTCTCCGGACTCGCGTAAGTCGAGATATTACTGTACATAAAATACAAGAAAAGGCAAGGGTCGCACTGTAGAAGTTGGGCTGATTGCCGTAGCAAATTTCTATGAAGGGTTTAAATAGGAAAGGGATCTTGTCGCTACATGCAATAACGTGTAAACAATGTCAATATAAAAGAGTCAAGAGATGTGAAGTGAATACAAAAATTTCCATAGTTTTGAACCAAAAGCAATATTCTGAGTGTGTTCTTAGTGTTGTTATGATAATTGAGAGCGCAGCAATAATACTGTACTTCTCAAACTTTCAATATTTGCGACCCAATATTCAACCATAATTTTTATTGCCTCCCCATCCATTCAAATAATAATGTATTGAATTCAATAATATTATACTAAAGCTGCAATATGACTTTTTTTTAAGTGCCACCGGCTTTTTTAAACATATAGTTGAGTCAAAGCGTTAATTGGCTTGCGCGTATACATACGTCTTTCCAAATTACGATATCTTCTGTGCACTGGTATTCATAAAATTATTCTTAAAATTTTTTTAAAATTCCTTTTATTGCTTTGAAATGCAATAAAAGGACCTTGAAAGCGATTACGAATGATTTACTTATATCGGAGGATTTCCTTATTTATTCTCCCCCCCCCCCTAGCGAATCGCGTAACATTTAATCGGTGGTTAAGGGATTAATTATAAACAGTTCAAATTATTAAGATAAGTGCTAATAATTGTATATAATTTTATATATGACAAGTCCATGGGATCACTAATAATTTTTAAACTTGTTCTTAACTTTGTATTGTTAAATTAATTATAAAATACATTGTACAGTACTCATACATTTATAAGTGTATTATATCAGTGCAAATGTTAATTTTATTTTTTTATTATGTCAGAATGTATTTTGTTTATTTACTTTCAGTAAATTAACAATTTTTTCAAATACTCTTTTGTTTCCGATTTTACAATATGCTCACGCTCCCTTGTAGAGTTATTACATACCCTTAGAGGAAATGCCCCACAGTTTGAGAAAAATGCTGTGTTAATATCTTCTATATAAATTTATTAATGAAAGTCTTACATTTGTCCATGTTCATCTACAAAATAGTCTTATTATATAATACTCATCATTAGAAATTTCATTTTCCATTTTCCGAGCATCAAAGTAACTTTTGTAATTTTTCTATTATGCATTAAAATAGTTTTCTCACTTGGAGATTCATGGTCAAATTTTTGATACAAAAATGGGTCCGTGGGCACTGTAAGTTTGAGAACCACTTGTCGAAACACTCAAAATAATTTTTTGGTTCTTAATTATTAATTCTCAATTACAATTACTTTAATGTCGCGAAACTATTATGATTCTTACCTCCTCAAAAGCGTTCACCTCGATTATGTATATTTTAACAAATATTATGCTCATGTTATACAAGCACGCGAATCCTTTACACATAAAAGCAGTGCGATGCCAGTGTTGCAGGAGGAGCAAGGGAAATGTTTCAAATCTCAACTCCTCTCAGAGATCATCGTTAGAATGAACGATTCAAGTATCGCTTCACTTCAATTGAGGTGGAAATTTGAAACCCGAGATGGCAACTCTACGATTATCCTTAACCTGTTCTGGAGACTTGAATGTTGTAATACGCTAAGCGTTTATCCAACTGTAAAAGAAACTACTCCACAAATTGTTAAATCAACTCACGGTTCGATGTTGGAAATAAGGGATATACTAAACAGTGGGGGCTAAGTACTGAGAAATGGAGATTTTGGGAAAAGATGTTCATAAATCAATATGCATCTTTCAGAAAAGTAAATAATTTAGGATAGTTTATTTTCGAAAAATAGTGTCATAAAATACTTTACTTTCGAATTAGCAAATTTGAAGTTATATGATTGGTTTTCATACGATTTTTTCTAAAACATTGAAATGACTTATACCTAAGTTAGGTAGTTTACTAAAGATATCCGACTACTTGCGACAACATTTTTTTAAAAAAAATGGAGATGTGCAGATTTTTTTTTGTTGGCATTAGATTTGTTTAGTCATTTTAAGAAAAATGTGCCAAAATTAAGAATAGAAAAAGTAATTATTAATACTAAAATGGGAAAAATGCGTAAAAATTGACGAAAATTAATGTAAACGTGGCCCATTCTGTACCAAACGTTTATAAACAGATTTCAATTCTTATGTGTTGCTATGTTATTCTTTTAAATGACCTTCAAGGTACTTTAATTTTTACAAAAACTAGAGCACTTTATCTCAGTTATTATATGAAATTGCTTAAAAAAACAGTGAATATACTAATATAAGGAACTGTAAATTTTGTAATAAATCACAGAGATGATAAATTTGAAGATTAAAACACTTTTACTATTATACTGAACATACACACAAAATTTCAGTTCATTATTTTCAAAACTTTTTGAGTAATCGTTGTCCCCGTTTGAGCATTTAAAAAAAATAACGCATTTCGAGCAAAGCACGTTTTAAAGTTTAACAGCTTGCTTAAAGTAATGGCATCTGCTTTTACCAAAACACTTGCAGTTTTTGTTCTAATGAACGGAAAATAATAATCTTGGTGTTTTTACAAAGCGGATAAGATGGCCTATAATATAAAATCATAAGAAAATGTTAATTTTTGGCAAAATTTACAATTTTAGGGTAGTCGGATTCCGCAAATAAAATTCTACACCCCTCAAAAGGGAAATTGCCACACCACGTAAATACACTTAGTGTCATGCAAATTTCAGGAGTGATAGTTTTGAGGTGGATATGCAAATGGTTAAATTTCCGTACGCATTTCATCACGTGGTACTTATATTCGAGATATAAAATCCAGCAGCTTTCCATTCTCATAAACAGCATCTGAGGGTTTGCATCGCATTTCCGATTTTCGAAGAAACGTAGAAAATTCGTCTGAGACTTCGGCGAGCTCAATACCATCAGGCAAACACTGTGGGGAACATGAACGTATTATCGAACTCCATGAACTGGGTTTGTCGCTGCTGTGCGCATTAGCAACTCGAGTTCGTTACGTGAGTACCATTCAATGCTATGTCGCATGATGGATTCACGAAGGTATACGTGCTCTTCGAAGGGGAAGAGGTGCACACAGGTCCACGTCAGATCGCTCTGATCGACCTATTCTGGCCAGTTTATTCCACTAGGCAACATCAAAATTGTTTCATGCTCAAAAATAGTTTATTATGAAGTATTTTGGTCTAATAAACACGAAAATCATAAAAAATTTAGATTAAATCTTGTTTTCAAGAATCGAGCTCGCTATTTATAAATAGCTGTATTTTTACTCATCTTTACTTTCTGTGTATAATCTTTTTGATGTTCATTTGAGCGGGTAGATGGAAGCTCTTGCCTTATGAATGATTTTTATTTCAACGAAAGACGTGTAACCGCGCCACCTTTCTTCAGGTATGTTTTGAGTCTAACCTGGAGCATCAGTGGAACAAAGAACAGGCAATAATGCACGATTCAAGTGATATTCGCTGCTTTTCGTCGTACAACTCAAGGTAAATCAATTCAACTATATTTAGGTCTGAAAGATAAGTGTTGTATAAGGATTTTTAGACAGCAAAAAGCATGAGAACTATCAACAGTTGGTGAAAGAACTCCTACAAAATTTTCATGACCCAGGATGCAATATGTCTCTAAAGATTCATTTCTTACATTCCCATCTTAATTTTGTCCCTAAAAACTGTGGAACTGTAAGCGATGTGAACACGGTGAAAGGTTTCATCAAGATATCACAGCAATAGAACGTATATATCAGGGTCTCCGGGATGAATCAATACTCGTAAATTAGTGCTGGACAGTTATAAGGGATACTCGGGCTTCGATATACAAGAGGCAATTCAAAAGGAAATATTCACTGGAAATAAACTAAAAAAGACTACTGATTTCTGATTATGAACACGGTTTCTAGGAACATGACTTATTGTACTGTATGCATTAGTTAGTAATGTTTAGTTCTTCAAATTTACCCATAAATTGATAGATGGGCTGTGGTATATCTTAAAAATAAGAGCTAAAAATAAATCTCATGTACATATTCGTATTTTTCAACACAAAATTAGTAAGAATAGGCCATTTAAAACTAAGAAACAGACAAAAAGTTGTTTTTTGTTGCCTAGTGTTATTCGAGACCCTTTTTCCAAGGCACATGATATCGAAAGCCGGTTGCCTTTAGGCTCAGGTGGATCTGTGTCTACTCAAGCCATGCGCCAACAGTGTGCATGAAGTACATTTACGTGCACGGGTACCAGCTACAGAAGTACTGTAATACCAGCTACAGAAGTACGTACATTTCTCTGTTCCACCGTCCAAACCACCCTGCCCTTAAGTTACACTAGCAAAAGGAGCGTCTATAACAAATCAAAAATCACCAAATTTGGCGAGTGAAAAGTTTATTTTTTATTTTTTGTACATATCTTAAATTGCAAAATTCATATATTGCATCCGTTTATAAAACAAAAATATCAAAAGTATTTGCGAAAAACTTAATCGCTTTTACTTCGTTATCATTATTTCAAATCAATGACACGAGATCAGTTATTGCCATTTTACTCAAGATAGTTCTCACGTTCAGTTAATTAAGTGATCTCAGATAAATCAATAGTTTTCAAAAAGTGTCCCGTGCTCCCGCCAACAACAACTATTGTATTACCTGTATAAACCCTTTCTGAATATTTTCAGACATTTATGAGTTCTTATTTATCATTTATTAGTTTATTTATTACTAAACGACAGTTAATAAAATTGTAATAGTCAGTGCGTGCAAATTTTTCGGGAATCATTTTCAATTAAAAGATAAATATATACGTATTTTATAATTGTGAAAGGTATAGGTAAAAAAATAAAATAACAGATACATTATCAGTATACTGTTTTCTAGCATTAAGTACTTCAATTTGATCTATTTGTGTGTTTTGTACCGTGAACAATGCCAGCCAGACACAAAGGGTCTGATTTGAGCCATCGAACGACTAAATCTACAGCCATGCGAAATTGAAGAGCTCAAAGAACAGGCGAACAAATCCAACAGGATAATGAAAATGTGAGTGTGAACATGGCGCAGTTGCGTGGATCGCAATCACAAGAAGCACGAGTTGAACAAAATCAACAAAGACGATTAGAACAAAGACAAGCATGTCGAATCGTATTTGACACACACAGAGAAAATGACCAACAACTTCATCGAACATTTACATCCGATTCATTCCGTCGTCTAGCATTCGAGTATGAGCCCAAAGTTAAGTATTACGCTCATTCAAATGTGGAAATTGGTGTTATGGACAAGGAATGTCCGCATTTTAATGCGCTTAAATTTAAAAAATTAGCCAGCCGGGATGTGTTGCGCGTCAGGAAAAGTGCAACTACCAGAACTTGAAACACCACCTGAACCATTGTCACCTCAATCCACGTTCAACGTGCGCTAATGAGATCAACGATTGCTTGAAATCATCGCCAATGTGGCGTAATGTTGGAAAAGTACAGCTGAAAGTAAATATGCGCGTTCAAATGCATCAAGATCCATCCGCTGAAACATTTTCAAAACAAATGTTAGATATTGGTGATGGAAAAGTAGCTGTATATGAAAACACTGGATGCATAAAATTGCTAACCGATTTCTGCACAATCATTAACTCGCAAAATGCTCTCATTGAGCAAATTTTTCTCGATATACACATACAATACTTGGATCATAAGTTGCTGGCAGAAGGAGCAATTTTGGCATCAAAAAACGTGGAATACGCTTTGAATTTCAAGATACAACAAATGAATCCAGGGGACTTTAAGTCATACAAATCTATCGATACAGTTTGCGATACCAACGAAGCTATAACTTATCCAGCAGAGTTTTTGAACTTATTGGATTTGCCCGGCATGCCACCGTACCATTTACAACTGAAGGTTGGATCTCCGGTTATTTTGCTTCGTAATTTGAACCGGCCATGGCCGTGCAATGGCACGCGATTAGTCATTAAAAAATTGATGAAAAACATTGTCGAGGCAAGCATTTTGAATGGAAAGTTCCGAGGAGAAGATGTATTATTATCACGAATCCCTATTATTCCCACAGATGTGCCAATTGAATTCAAACGGATTAAATTTCGAACATTCGGAATAACAATCAATAAGTCTCAAGGCCAAACGATGTCTGTTTGTGGTTTAGATTTGGGCATACCGCGTTTTTCACACGGACAATTATACCCGTCATGTTCTCATGTAGGTAAACCATCTAGTTTGTTTGTATTGGCTAAAGATGGACTCACTAAAAACATCGTACACTCCATTGCCCTAAGAGACTGATAAAGTTATTTTTTAACTGTCATAATTTGCGATAGAGATGTAATTTGAAATTTATTAGTTCAAATAATAAAAGTACAAATAATTCAAAAAATGAATGTTTGATGTTTTGTTACTTTTATAGGCTGTCAGCGTTCACAGCACTCTATTTCTCTTTCAGTTTTATACCACATCCCCACACACTTACAATGAGTTAGTTAATTTTTATTTGACTACCAAAATATTCTCTAGAAATAATTTATATGGCAAAACAACGTTTGTGTGTGTGTGTGTGTCGGGTCAGCTAGTATATATATATATATATATCGGGGACCTTCTCAACAGATTATTTTTTACGCGAACCTATCTCGCGTAGTGTACATGTAGAAGATACATTCGGCGTAATTTTGAATGCAGTTGCACAGTGGCGGACACAGGAAGTTTTCAAGGGGATCCAGGGTCGAAAGTCCACCATTCTCGTATCATGCCCCAATACGCCGTCTAACATTTTCTTTTGAGTTTGTAGATTTTCAGGAACAAAAAAAAAAACAGTAAACAATTATTTATTGAATAAATAATTAGCATTAATAAATAAAACTAATTATTAATAACAAATACTACATTAAATTTTACTTACTTTTTTCATAGGACTATAATCAATCGGAAAAAAATCAAGAGCTATGAGGGGCGGGGGTTCCAGAACCGGGTACCCCTTCCTTTGTGAGCGTTACTGCAGCTGCAACGTTTTAAAACCTTAAATAATGAAGTTATATTTTTTGTTTATTTTAAGTGTACATGTTTGTTTTTAAAATGCTCTATTTAATTCTTCTAGTAATTTGCCGAAGTACTGATAAGAAAGGAGCAATGTGTGTATTCGCTCATGTGCAAGAACGATAACAGCATTTGGCGACGTTTTTTGTTTCGGCGATGTCTTTTGGCTTTAAGAAATTTGTCGACTTTGTAATACCGTAAGTACTATTTATAATTGTACGTTTCGCTTGTGTCAGTATAATTATTTTTGCACACCGTTAATTTCACTATGTTGGCGGGAATTCAACATCTCGTTTATAAAGTTTGAATCGAAAATGTTTACTAGTTAATACTTTTATTCGTGCCCATTTTCTTACAAGTTTCGTCACCATTAGCCCTAGTGTTGTATCTGGAAGTGTAAGGTTAATCTACAATCATGCAGTTAATCAATCCCTTTCCTTGATGGCAAAACAATCCTAGTCGGAAAATCAGTAATCAAACAAAATCAAACTTATAGCTGATTATCTAAAAGAACACACTTAAGAACATACCGTTCTCATTGCAACTGCATAGAGCAAACATACCCTTCATTAGGTCCTAGCAGGGCCCCATTTCCACTTAGACAAGCTAGACACGTGCCTAGGATGTAAAACATTTGGGGGTGCAAAAAATTGGGGGTTGAAAAAAAGAGAAACAAAAATTAAAATTACAGCCAACGTACCACCTCCAAACGAATCATGAGGGAAACATTTTTGCCCTCAAGAGAGTAAAGACTGAAATAAGATGTTGATATTCTCTTGATATTGCAATGAAAATTGACTACAATGAAGTTATTAATGATTTTCTCGAAAACCTCATTCGTTTTTCTAAGAAAATCTTTGTTGTGCAAGTACAATAACATTGATTCTATAAATTATACGGATGCATAAAATTAAAAGATAATAAAGTGATAAGCGATAAAAAGGTGATAATTGACAAATTGAAAACAGTCCCTACAATAATGTATACATCATACTGTAATTGCAAACGATTTCATTAATTTTCTGTACTAATTTACAAAAAGGGGGAGGAGGGTTCCGTGATGCCATAAAATAAGAAAATGAACAAGAGTTTCCAAAACATACCACTATTCCTTCCTTACGACAGACAGTCCATAACACGGCGGGTCCATAGGTGGTGGATAATGGAAAGACTATTCAAACAGCAAAAACAAAGAAAGGGATAAGGAGTAAGAAAGTAAAAAGGGAAATTACTCCCGAAACAAAACAGGAAAAGTAAGAACTGAAGGATGGAGGGCTGCTCTGGAAATAGGAGGCGCAGCTATTGAAATGCCTAGGGAACCAGGGAGATTGAAAAAGGCCTTGGGGGTCCAAGGGAACTAGATCTTAGTATATTAGATAAATCAATTAGCATTAGATCCCCACTATGAAAATAACGTGAAAAATAGAATAAAATGATCATTTTGCAGTGGATTCCTTCTCATTGTGGTATAACTAGTAAAGAAAAAGAAGGTGAGAGCTGGCCAAAAAGATATGCCATATTACTCAAGATCCAGATGGCTCTGGTTGGTTATAAGTCTGTAATGACAAAAGTCAATATGGCCTGCAGAGCGAAAGAGCTGTCACAACTAAAATAAAGAAAAAGAGATAAATTATGGGGAGTGGCATCTGTTATATTTCAAAGCTTCCTCAGAAGCAGCTTTGTAGCTGCCTTTCGTTTAGCTACAATGTATGACAATGTACATACTTTCACAGATTCTAAATAGTTAATGCTCCTCCTCCTTTGTAATGGTGCGATGATGGGCATCTTCTCGTCTGTTTATCACTCTCTCAGAATAACGTTTTCTTCAAGATAACGGGAGACTAGAGAACTCTTAAACAGATTTCAATTTTGATCTTGTTTTAACCTTTTCACATACATCTAGGGTTTGCAGCCCTGGGATTAAAATAACTAATCCCGAGATTTCATTTTTGTCTGAATTATAATTTGAAATTTTTTTTCAAAGTATTGTGAATCTGGTATTACACTTAATGTACCTTATTTACTTATTTTGTACTGTATACGTTTAATGTCAGTTTTCTTATGTGTTTAACCTTGAAGGGTTTGAGGAGTGTGTCTATGTTAAACCGTGAAATTTGATATGTTTTCTCTAACTTTCTCCCCATCGCGAGTGGGGGCAGAAAACGGACATTTCTCCAACCCACAGGATATGTCCGGTGTCAGCTAACTTGAAGGGGACAGAGGCAATTAGAATTTTTGGAAGATATCTAGCTACAGGAGATGTTTTATTTTACTCTTGAGTGAAGTTACTTCAGGTTCAAATAAATTTTTGTGATCTCTACCATCGTTTTCGAATAAATTTGGGTGCTGAAGTTAATCTAAATCAATCTCTTACATTAAGCTCGTGTTTCCATGAAAATGAAACAGAGGCTTTTTATTCTGTTTTAAATCTACAATAAGATTTTGGAAAATCCCAAACATATCTATTTTTAATTCAAATTGGTCAATTTTTAATGAATTCAAATTGTATTATTTTTATTCAATTCATTATGTAATATTTTTATTTGTTCTTTTATAGTGAATTAAGTTTTGTTTTCATTTGTTTCAATAAATAATAATATTGAACCAATTTTTTAAATTATATAATCAGTTTTATTATGTAATTTCAACCATGCTGATATTAAAGTATTTTTCATAAATTGCTCAGTCCTAATCCCGGGGTTTAGATAATGTAATCCCGAAATCCCTGGATTGAAAATATTGCACGGGATTACAAACCCTACATATATCCTTTTTGTGTGATTGTAATTTTTACTTC
The DNA here is from genome assembly GCA_019973975.1 of Trichonephila clavata. Taxonomy (NCBI): domain Eukaryota; kingdom Metazoa; phylum Arthropoda; class Arachnida; order Araneae; family Nephilidae; genus Trichonephila; species Trichonephila clavata. The sequence goes on along the minus strand of BMAO01021680.1, from coordinate 54,016 downwards.
CGACTTATATGTGTATATTATTCTATTGAGCAATCGGATTGTTATTGCATAGCTTTGAGACCTCTATTGGGTATAAGAATATTTTTGCCTCCTTATGCCAGCTGTATTAGAAATTAAAATAAAAGAATAACTAATTACCTTCTAAAAGGAATTTTCCTAAGATGAAGTCGTTTCCTTTTGAAAAATTTGGTAGATAATTGTCTCAATATTTTTTGTTCCAAATTCTATTTACATCTTTCCGTTAATTCCTGCAATACTATTTATTAGGGAGCTTTATAGTAGAGGTTACTTCGGGGGTGTAATTCGAAATATTTCTCCTTTTTTCAAATACGTCAGGGTGGATCAACGATAAAGATTTATAGATAATTCATATATAGTCCCTCAAAACTCGACAATTTTGGATCATAATTGGATCATTTTAATATTTACTTAGTGATTGGGTGGAAATGCTTGGCATTTTGTCCGGGAATCAACTATGCTAATTGAGTTAATTCATTTATAAATTAACGTATTAACCCGGGAGTGGTCACGTGGGGCACAGAGTCACCCAAAGCTCCCGAAATCTTTAATTCTGGGGAAAATGCTTGTTTATTACCAATGACATTGTCAGTATCCTCCGATATGGCAATCTTCATGGGAACTAAAATGTAATTGTCTTATATCTCCCACTTTTCTAGGAGTGGCAAATGTATTTTACAATATTAAAGTACTTGGGATGTCTGACCTGGTGACTAAATTTGTTCCGATGGCTTTTCTATGAACAGGCTATATTTTTTTCCTGTGAACGACTTAGTGGTTTTGATTTCTGTGTTTTACTACTGATTACGATTAATAAATGTATGTGGGAATCTAACCGAAATCTTCCAAAAAAGTTAGATTCTTCAGATAGTGGGGTTTTTTTTGGCGGGGTGTCTAGGGGTTTTTACGATGTATGGGTTAACTTTGAGAAATAAAATAGACAACATAGTTTAAAGAAACTAAATAATTTATTACAAGTTATAGGAAAGTATTTACATGGGGAATATTTACAAAATAGAAATTAGGACATGCAGACATTTATATAGGAAAATTTATGTAGGCAGACATTAATATAGAAACATTAATATAGGAAGGGTAGATAGTTTCTTTAAGAAGGACGTTAGAGATTAAATAAAACTCATTATGCGATGTGCTGGTGACTTACCGCCAGTTGAGGCGAAAGAAACGCGGAAGCGCTAAAACGATGCTTCCTAGTCGATGGTTAGTGAGCCTCTGACGAGAAAATCGCGCCAGCGTTTTAATAAGCATGCTAGATGGCGTTGCTGTGGAATGCTGTTTTTGACTAAAATTGCCGTCCTCTGCAAAGGGATGATCTAACCTTTTACAAAAAGAAAAAGTTCTATGGGATATCCTACATGTATATAAGCAGAATATAAAAGAAATGGAACATCTGCGATCTCTATTGGATGAAATTAAATCCTCTGGAAAAATAAATTGTTCAAGCAAGGGAAGAATCTGTTGAAATAATGGATATTAATCATGATACGAAAGTAAATTTGAGAAAAACGATGAGCATGAAACGTTTGAGCCAAAAGGAAGATTTTCTATTGCTGCCTAAAGAACTCCATCCAAAAAGATATGAAGCTGCATGTGTGCAATACACCCTACGCTGTCAAAAAGACACAAGGAAGGAAAAGTTCAATTTACTATTTGTCGATCATCGATTGACAATTAAATTACAATTACTTGAACAAAATATGAAAATTTTGCCTGCAAATATCATTTCTGTAATGCTAGCGAAATGTGTCTGTGATTTGTATCCCTTATTAAAGTGATGCACATTTGAAACATTTTAGTTTATTCAGATTAGATTTCTTTCTCAAATTATGAAAAACTATATTTGAAAAGTCCTTAAAAGTAAGTATAAGTGTACTTTCTTTTAATTAAATTATTCTCTAGAGAGTTACGATTCTCTCTTATTTTATACAATAAATATAATTTTAAAAAAAGGATCGGGGTAACTTCGTCACCTCGCGCATCCAATAACGTTAGTGTTGAGAGCACGCCTTCTCCCAAGTTAATTTATGACCTTTGAAGCAATGACGTTAGTATTTCTACTGCTTAGCTCAGTGCTTCTCAAACTTTCAATATTTGCGACCGAATATCCAATCATAATTTTCATCACACCTTCCCCCATCTCCCATAACAATGTTTTAAATGCAATAATACTATCCTTTAACGTATTAAAATACTATTTTAAATACTAAGGCTACAATACTACTTAAACCGCTTATGTGCCACCTGCGTATATAAACGTCTCGCTCAGTCAAAGCATTAATTCTCCCGGACGCATTAATTCTTTCTGTGCACTGGCATGCATAAAATTATTCCGAAGATTTTGGATTGCATTAAAAGGACCTTTATAGTGTTTGTGAAGGATTTCCTTAGTTTAGATCCGGGGTGGGCATTACATCGATCGCGATCGACCGGTGGACCGCCAAGACAATTTGCAGTGACCGCCTGAAGATTAGCCTTTGTAGTAATTGCATACGGAATAATTTAAGATTGGCTGACAGTACGCAGACTAAATCTTCTACAGACTATATTTACGAAAACTAACTTTAAATGAAAATGTTTTATTTTTTAATGTATTTTGAATTGTTTGATAATAAATGCATCATTTGATTTTATTATATTTGGGGCTATTATAACGCGCTGAACGCAGGTTCAAAAAAAGTGAGTTTTTCATTTTGTTTACGTAGGTAAGTACCATTCCGTATTTATTATTAAGTTGTAATAAATATTGTTGACTTTTTCCTTACCTCACCACACCTATGACCCAATGCAGTGGGCGCACTCGTGAATTTTTCAAAGGAGGCGCGGCGTGGTGGTCCAGGGTCGAATGTCTACCATTCTCATATCCTACCCCAATACGCTACCAAACATATTTTTTTTTTCATTTTGGAGATTGTTGGGAACTAAGAACAGTAAGAAATAAATTATTGAATAAATAATTAGCGGTAATTAATAAAAAAAACATTAATATCAAATTATTAAATTTTACGTACTATATACATGGGATTATAATCGATCGAAAAAAATCATGGGCTATGGAGGAGGGTCCGGGCCTTCCCACCCTTTGTGTGTGCCACTGATATTGGGTGGATCACAACACCTTGAAAAAATTAGAAGTAGACCATGTCCAGGAAAAGTCTGCCCACCCCTGTTTTAGATGGTTTGCTTATTTATTCTCCCCCCCCCTCCTAATATATCGCATGCGCACGCTTAGGTGAAAAACGATGATATTAGGGAGTGAATCGCGTAACTTTTAATCGGCAGTTCGGCTATTAATTATAAGTCGTACAAATTATCAAGATGAATGTTAGTTTTTGTATGTAATTTTATATAAGACAACCTCATAAGGTCACTGGTAATTATTAAACTTGTTATTAACTTACTATTGTTAAATTAATTATAAAATACATTCATAAGTGTATTATATCATTGTAAATGTGTGTGTTTTATTTTTTATTATGTCAGAATGTATTTTGTTTACTTTAAGTAAATTAATATTTTTTTAAAAAATAATCTTTTGTTTCGACTTTCTAATATGTTTGCGCCCCCTCGTAGAGCTATCACGCTCTCCTAGGTGGGCGCGCCCCACAGTTTGAGAAACGCTGGCTTAGCTGCATGAAGAATTGTGAAAATTGTAGGAAGAATGCTCCGTTTTTTTCTTTCTTTTTTAACGATTGTACACAACGCATTTTATTCTGAACGAGGAAGTCTTAAGCTTTATCCCCGAGGCATTGTATTTAAGAACAAAAAAAGTCCACTCCACTTTAGTTAGACAAAAACCACTCACTTATCCAAGTCCAGAAGTAATACCTCACCTAATCTCCGCCTGAATAGTTTGCCCACACTGATACAAATAAAGTATTAAGAATGGAGGCAGCGGTATTTTTTCATCAGCCCCACTGATTTCTGGAATTCCTAATCTCGTTTGAAGCTCTCCCAAAGAAACTGCCAGACAGTCCGGTGGATTAGTTCGCATTTGTCTGTTCTTAAATAAAGCCCCATTGCGCCCCTGTCTGGGGCGTTTCTGGATCAAGTTGTTCCGGAACCGGTGGAGACAAGATGAAATTGGATTAAGTTCTTATTTGGCCCTCTGCTGCTTTGGTAAAGAATTGTTTAGATGAAGGTTAAACCTTTGACCATTCAGTAGAATTTATTAAATAAGTTTAACCCTTGTATGTTATGAAATATTTCCGTTAAATTAATTGATAGTTTTTTCAGTTCGAGTTAGTTCCTAAAACAACAATTGATTTCTAAATTGCAAATTAAAGAGGGATATTTAACACACACTGATAATAAATGTAGGTAAACTTTATTTAATTTTTTAAGTCTTTGTATTCGATTTTTACCGAAGTCACTGCTTAGCCTTAAGGTATCTGAATACTTGCGACAATTTTTTTTTTTTTTAGAAAATGGCGATATGGGGAATTTTAATATGGTTTTTAGATTTATTTAGGCATTTTGAGAAAAATATGCTAAAATTAAAAAGAGAAAAAGAAATCATTATTACTAAACAGGGAAAAGATAGTTCAAAATTTACAAAAAATAACATAAACGGGCCTTAACTGTACCAAAAGTTTATGAAGTAATTTTCAATTTTTCAATTCTCTCTCTGATGTATTGCTATGTTATTCAATTTTAAAAAAGACTCCTAGGAAAAGAGGTATTTTAATTCTTACGAAAACTAGAGCTCTTTATTTTAGTTATTATATAAAATCGCTTAATAAAAAAACAGTGATTATATTAACATAAATAAAGGACTGTAAATGCTGTAATAAAACAGTGCTTAATAAATCTGAAGGTCAAAACACTTCTACTATTATACAGAACATACATAAAAAAATTCAGTTAATTTTTTTCAAAACGTTTTGAGCAATCGCTGTTTGAGAATTAAAAAAAAAAAACTCATTTCGAGTAAAACGCGTTTTAAAGTATTACATCAGGCCTAAAGTAATGGCATCTGCTTTTCCAAAAACACTTCTGGTTTTTCTTCTATTGAACTGAAAATAATAAACTTGGTATTCTTATAAAACTAATAAGATGGCCTATGAAATAAAATCACAAAAAAATTGTCAATTTTTGGCAAAATTCACAATTTTAAGGTAGTAGGATACCTTAAGTGTAATAAGATTGGAGAATTTCTAAAATTTTGTTTGATAATAATAATGAGAAAATTGAAAGGCATTTTTAAAGGAGATGTTTTTATGCACATACTCTGAACAAAGGGTGGTGAAAGTGTTTTTTGTGCCCCCAAGGCAGTTAAAAAAACCAAATAGATAAAAACAGTTATTTTTTTTGGAGGGGGGGACCTATTTTTGTAAACAGTTTCTGGCCTGAAGATCAACAAAAAAGTAAATATAGATACATGTTCGCTGGCATTGACTTGCAGGCTGGGTTGAGAATTTCGACAAGCAATCTCAATCCTGATTCTAACAACAATTGTAGAAAAGTGTGGATGAGTACAATTTTCTCATTAAGCCAGCATTTCACAAAATGTGGGGCGTGTCCCCTAAGGTGCATGCTATTCCTACCAGGAGAAGGGGAGAAAAGCATATAAAAAAACAAAAAAATAAAAGACTTTAAAAAAATATAAATTTACTGAAAGGAATCAAATCAAAATACAATCTGAGATAATAAAAAATACACATTTACAATGATATAACATATTTATAAATATGTATCAGTACTACACAAGTAATTAAATATTAATTAATCAATACTAAATTTTTAAAAAAAATTAATGATTACTAGTGCCTCTCATGGACTCGTCATATACAAAATTGAATGTTTATCTTGTTAATTTGTACAGTTTATAATTGAAGTCGCATTGTAGATTTAGCATTCAGTATATTATTATTAAATTAAATTCATTATTATTGTATGGTGGAAATGCCATGTAAATTTATATGATTGAAAATTGGGTTGCCAACATTGAATGTTTTAGAACAGGGCCGGATCTACGTATGGGCTTAATGGGCTGCAGCCCAGGGCCCCCCCCCCCCGGGTTCTAGGGGGTCCCGTTCCCCGTTGAAGAAAAACAGAAAAAGATGTTTACAATCAAAATAGTAATAAAATAATAAAACATTATAAATACATTTAAAAAATAAAATACACGAAATACCATACCAAATTTATTTTTATTTTCGAGAGCAAGAGCCCAATTTACTTTTGTTCTTCCGCCTTACCACCGAATACGTGGAAATTAATAATTAATAGACAGAGACTCTATCATAGGACGGTGCCGATGAGCATCGAGCACTAATACAAAACGTAGCGACATTTTTTCTTTAGCTATTTATTTTTGTACAATAGGTGCAATCAGATTTCGGGCCCCAAACTAGATCTTACAAAGGATTGGAAAGCCATAGCATAACATAGGCTTTGGGCCCCTTAGAAACTTGGGGCCCCCGCAATGCCGGGTTTCACTAAAGTTAAACGTTACGTCACTAAAGTTAAAGGGAAAGAAACTTAGCAAAAGAAAACGGAGAAACACAACAAGCAAATATTAATGAGGAAAATATGCAATATCTCGATTACCAGCAGCCTTCTAAAAAATATATTTTTCAGACAGAGGACATCAGTAATGCCTCGACCGAAAAGTGTTTACAAAATTTTGGGTTTGAGTTTGAAAAATACGTTGACGTGGTTTCATGGCCTAAATCACTAAGTAATAATTTTATTGATTGTATCCTTCCCCATCAGGAAATCAGGAAAATTCTATTGAACATAAAAATTTATTGTTAGTTTGGTTGACACGAAAAAAAATAAGTCTGTTTTACAAGGGGAGGGCATGACTAAGAAAATTCATTTGATGACGAGACTTTGTATATTAGCAGTACTCCTTTAGGACAGTGGTCTTTTCAACTCACGGAACCCCTAGAACTTGAAGGTGCTTTCGTGTAGTCCCTGGTACTTGAAAGTTCTTTCGTGGAACAACTTGAACTAGAATGTGTTTCTTGGAACCCTTTTTTAAACACATACGTCGAAGAACATGTCTCAAAGTAATATTTAAAAAAGGTCAACATATTACAGATATTTCATGTAAAAACAATTAAAAAAAGTATTTGCATTTATTATTTAAAAAATTCTAATCTGATTTTGTTAATATATAATTTACTTATTAATATTTGATTCAAGTGTTATCTATCCATGCCTTACATTTAATAACTGATATATGTGCTTCCTTTTTTTCACACGAACTGTCGAAGTCTAGGTCTGTTGAGATTAAGTGCAATCGCATTACTCATTCTGAGATTAATTTGCTTTTATACTTTGTTTTTGTAGCCACTTACGTTGAGAAATATATTTCACTAAACACAATGTTCTGAATGGCATGAAAATGTTTATAGATGTGTGAGAAATACCGTGTATTTTGCATGAGAGAGAATTTGAAACCTAAAATTTAGAAGATGTTCTTGCTTAAATTTAGATTTTAACATCAACTCTGTTAACACGTTGTTCATTTTCCTTCACTATATGTGTTGTTTTCCACAAATGTAAGAAGGTGAGGGTACACTACCACCTATGCCACTGCATCGCTGGAGCTGAAAAAAATTTAATTCTATTTAAGCTGAGAATGAATTTTGAAAGCTATTTTCTCGGTACTGACTATCTATTCGGCGCTATAATATTAACTGTTGAAGACCCTAAAGGAGCACTACTATTACTCAAAATCTTGTCCCCAAATGAATTTCCTTAGTCGTGCCCTCCGCTTGTTAGATAAACAGTTACAGGAGCAACTAAGAAAAGGTACCCAATATAATATTCCCACAATGTCCTCAAACGTGTTATTGCGGTAGTACAGTATTTGGCTACAAGAAGTTTAGCATTTAGAGGTACCGAGGAAGTTTTTGGTTCTCCTCATAATGGTAATTTTATGGGTGCCCTGGAACTGCTAGAAGAGAGTTCGACCCATTAATTTGTGAACATATTGAACAGCGAGAATTACGACCAAAATCATTAATATCGTACTTATCAAAAACGGTATATTAGCAAATAATCGAGATCATGGGCAAGCAAATCATTAAAACAATTACAACTCAAGTAAATAACGTTTACACAAAGCACTATTAAATTGTGATGGATTCAACACCAAATTTGTCCCAGAATGACCAATTTGCTATTGTACTACGATATTGTTTTCGGGGAAAAGTGTATGAAAGATGTGTCTCATTAATAACGATTAGTAGTCACACTGGATTATACCTATTTAATCATCTACAAGAATTTTTAGAAACAAATAGACTGCTATTGGATAATTGTAGGGGACAATCATTTGACAACGCTGCCAATATGTCCGGTCGATATAATGGTGTGCAAGCTCTTCTAAATGAAAACAAAATAAATTCTCCAATTATGTATCATGCGCTGCACGTTCTCTTAGTTTGGTTGGTGCAGAATCAGTTAAGGTTAAAACTGAAATAGTGAACTTCTTTGGTTTAGTGCAGCAAATATATGTTTTCTTTTCTGCTTCGACCTGTTGGTGGGAACTTCTAAATCGTGAAATTAAACTGAAATTTACCTTAAAAAGTTTAAGTCAGACCAGATAATCTTGTCACTACGATGCTATTGAAGCCTTAAAAGGTAATTATGGTAATAACATGAATATTCTTAAAACATTTAGTAACAATGGAAATGAAAAAATTGATTTTCGAAGAAACGCAGTAAATTTTTTAAATAAAGTAACAAAGTTCGAAAATGTCATTTTAATTATATTTTAGAAAGAAATTTTTGAAAGATTTATTTCAGTTAACAAAAATTTACAAACTCCTGGTTTGGACATCTGTGAAGGAAATAAGTCAATTATGTCACAAAAAAATATTTATAAGTATCGGATGTTTACATAAATCAGGTAAAAAAATAAGGAAGCATCGAGACGCAGCCAAAAAAATTAAGTCCTAGTGTAGGAACAGAATATAGCAATTTGAACAATTTCAAAATTTGCAGATAAATCCTCGGAAAAAGCTGTGTATGGGACAGAAAAATTTAAAAGGGACATGCTTATTGTTTTGTTAGATAAGCTAATCCTTGATTTAAATAGAAGTCAAATATATGCTGAATATAGTATTTAAATTTTTAATGGATTTGCAAGATCAAAGTAAGGAGAACGTCGACCTGGAGAGTGTACTCCCTATTCAGATGATGTAGACCATCATTTAGTAAATGAAGGTGTCAACTCAAAACTTATCTAAAACAAACTGAGCGGTCCTATACTTGTAGTGATAAACTAAATTTAATTTTTGAAAATAAACTTGTTGACGTTTTTTCAAATTTGTATACCGTTTTAAAGATTTTTATAACGCTCCCTATTACTGGTGAAGCGGAGCATGCAATCTCTAAAATGTCCTATGTAGAAATATAGGACAACAATGACATATACTAGACTTACTTATTTATCTCTTCTTTCTCTTGTTACTGCTCACTAAAGACTTAAAATGTGATGAGCAAATAAAACAATTTGCAGCACAAAAGTGTAGAAAAGTTTTTTTTTTTGTAAATTATGTTATTGTTTATAACGAATTTTAATTATTTGAAATAAAAAAAAGAACCTCGAGAAAGTTTTGCACATTTAAAATTTTTCCCCACAAAAATTTTTTTAGGAAATAGGCAAAATTTTTAATTATTTAGTCCCAGTTATTATTAGCCCAGGGCCCCCCAAAGGTCAAGGTCCGGCCCTGTTTGAGAAGTACTGTATTGAGCTGATTCTAAAATTAAATATGCTAGTAGCTATTGATAATAAGAAATTAGCTCAATAAATTGAATAAAAATTCCGCTTACTGAACGGAATCAAAGTACATTCTGATATAATAAAAAACACATATTTACAATGATATAATATAGTTATAAATGTGTATCAGTACTGCACAAGTATTGGATCATTAATTTATCAATACTAAGTTAAGAACAAGTTAAATTATTACAAGTGACCCCATGGGCTTGTCATATACAAAATTCAATGCAAAATTTAATACTTATCTTGATAATTTGTACAGTTTATAATTTAAGTCGTATTGTAGCTTTAGCATTAAAGTACATTATGATTGAATTCAATTCATGCTTAATGTATGGAGGAAGTAAGTGCCTTGGAAATTATGATTGAAAATTAGGTTGTAAACATTGAAAGTTTGAGAAGCACTTCATTAAGCTTATACTAAAATTAAATGTGCTTATAGCTATTGATAATAAGAAATTAGCACAGTAAATTTGTAAAGAATTATTATTCCTTCTTCCCTCTAACCCAGCTAGATGTGTAAGAGGAACTAAATGATCAGACGACATGTGTGTGTGTGTGTGATGAACTCAAATTATTTATTTATCTCTCTATTTAACACAGACACAAATTCGCACTCTTATTAAGATAAATTTGATCAACTAGAGCGCGAAGGTGAGACAAGATAGAGTGGGGACAATATCTACTATCATGAGAATCTATCCTTACGATAACTTATACAAAGCTTAATTTAAGTAGCTTGTTAATGATTTAACTCTCTAACTTCTATTTAAACTAAAATTACAGTATCTGAATTCTTGCAATTCTTTAACTATTAGACGTGGCCTTGAACACTAATAGTTGACTTAAGCACTACTTAGAGATTCCGACTTCACGCGTCGTACACTGTTTATGTACTAGTGCCGGATTGCTAGCTTCTCATTAATTCACTTCACATCCGAGCTATCTTCACTTCACAAATCTTCAATTCTCACCACTAATCTTCAATTCTCGCTTCCCTAACTTCTTAAAAATCGCGAATACAGTATATATATATATATATTAAACTTAATTTACATGATCACGTTTTCTTGTCTTCGGTGACGGTTGAAAGAATGCTTGACCTAAAAGAATCTCAAAGGAGTTAGTGAGACGACGCGTATAGATCCGTCACAAATTCAATAAAAATCCGCTGTTTTATTTAATTTATATTGATTGATTTTTTATGGTACAATGTATACCTTTTCTGATATGCACAGTTATCTAATGAATGCAATCATTTAGAAAAGTGCAGCACTCCGGCATCCTCCGCTCTCTTTGAGCCAAAACAATTGCCCGTACCTGATTCAGACGGAACAAAAGCAAAAATATTAAGTAATAACAACACGCTATCCAAAAGACATTATTTTGTTTTAAAAAAAAGAAAATTTAGAATTCCGAAGTAAGTTTCCGGATTCTTGGAAAGAAGATTTTGTGTTTGCAGTCATTTCTTAAAGTAATTAAATGTAGCGTATCGCACAAAAATAACGCGCCGTTTTGTCTTTCACGGAAGTGGAAAAAAATCTATACATTGCGTGTTCTATTTTATTTCTTTTCTTTCAGTTTGACAACTTATGTGAAAAAATGTTTAATGATATCTTAAGGTGGTTCACCCATGTGACGGCCTGTTTCTTAGGCATTTTTAGGGAATTTGTTTTGACGAGCAGTAAAAAGATAGAACTGTAAGTTTTTTCTATCATTTATTTATATGTATTTTAAGAGTACGTATATAAATGTTTAGCCAAAAATATACAATAGAATGTGAGTTATAGTGTTCTGAACACACCCGCCTCGAAAAAATGGACGCTCACTTCCTCCACGATTCCGACTGATTGGCTAATCTGAAATAAATAAAAAATAAACGGCGTTTTAATCTAAGCGTTTTGAATTTTCGAATGATCGTAGTCCATTTGGTGCGTATATATGTGCTGAGTCTACTATATAAATTAGAAGTCATTCGGGGGGTCTTACCATTCTTGAGATAGGATGGAGGAAAGTTTGAAAAACACAGTTTTGGAGAAAGCCACGTTTAAAGTTTCAAAAGTCCGAATAAAACAATGAAAATCTTAACTTACCCTCCATCGGCGATGCCTGGTGGCGAAGACTAAAACAAGTTCAACGAAATATTCAATATCTATAGATATTTCCGTTTAAACCTGTACAAACTTGTATGAACATATATTTGCATAGAAGGGTCAATGGTATCAAGCCGACTGTACACAATAGTACAACTGTACATACCTTTGATTGCCAACTCAGCTAGCACCTCTTCAATCTTCTAGGAAGTGCTGACTCAGCGCACCGAACAGCTGCTCTTCTAACACTTGCTTCTTTATAACGACTTCAAATTTTTAAAAAATCACCAAACCACCGTATTCTAGACATGCTAAATAAGCAAATAATGGAATTTTTTTTATTTTTTGAACCCATCACATGGGTGAACCCCCTTAAAAAAGCGTATTCTTGCTAGAAGTAACGATAGACTAAAAACTGAAACTTACATGTATATTGTGCTGTAGATTTTTCAAACTGTAACTAATTAAATAAGTGAATACCAATCAATTCAAAATCTAAGTTCTATGAAGGGCACATAAATCAGCCATGGAGGCCGCATGTGGCCTCAAGGTTTCACGTTCCCCACTTATGGACTGGAAAAATCTTGCTGTTAAAATAAAAATCTGGGCAAAAATTCTAAAAATAAGTTTCGTTTTTAAAAAGGATTCAACTGCTGTCTATAGCGATCCAAAATAATATTTTTGAATGATACCAAACTTTTGTAATGGTTCTTGGTATTCAAATTCGAGATTTAAAAGCTTTCTCATTTCACGTACGATTTGTAACCTTTTCCCGTTAACTTTTTCTTTCCCCCTAAATCTTAAGAGACGACGTGGAAGTTAGAAAACAATTACTGGCACCTGTTGGATGCGAAAAGATTCCATTAAGCATTCTTCAAACACTTTCTTTCTCATGAATATAATATAATCCGTTGCCATAGTTACGTAGGAATTTTAATAGCCGAGTGAAGGTGTTCTTCACCGCTCAAAGCATTAAGAATTTGAAAGAAAATTTCAACCTTTAATATTCCACACGACTGAAATTAGATAATTTCTTTTTTCATTTTAAAATAAAAGTCTTCAAAACCATTTTCTTTTTAAGGTACCTAGAACCTTTTGCTCCGTTCAATTCTTAAATGAAAGAAAAAAGATCCTTTCATCAAAATGAGAGGCTTAGAGTTGAACGTTTCTAAAATGTATCTAAAAACAAAATGGCTAAATTATGTAAACGCGGACTTCTGATCGTGATTCTTAAGTTTTGATCAAAACATTTGCATCCATAACTGAAGTATTTGGATTTAAGCGAAGTACTAACGAGAAAAAAATGGATGGATTAAGTTTTCTTCCAGATTTTATTTTATTTGAGTTTTAAATAATTTCCTACATTTTAAAGATAAATTCAACTCACTCCTTTTCTATAACTACCAACGTAGTTATATAAGTTCCCCTTTTTTGTGCTAAAAGATAAATAATAGATTTTCTGAGTCGAAAGATTTTTAAACATTGTAATGTTCCGAAAACTAAAAAGAAAAAAATGTGCTCCATTTTGAATGTAAGAGATGATTCGACTCTTAAATATAAAAGGAATCGAATTTATCCGATTTTATTTGGCGCGCGAGAAAGATCATCCAATTTCCTGAATTCAATCGCATGACCATAATCGATAAAGGGATTATTTCTAATAAGGAAAGATTCAAAATTCATCTTGAAAACATGATACATAAAATGTTTTATATACATATATGTAAGTTTGAAATCTTTCAACATCGACAGAAAACGATATTCATGTTACAAATACTTATTCTCGTGATTTTTGCAAGTTGTGATGTTGATTTTAACTGATAGAACACTTTAAAATGTGTCGTGGATTTTTATTTCTTACAAATATATTTTAGAATAATATTTATTTTTTACTTCAAAATAATCTGTCTGAATTGTATATTCAGTTTTTGTTATTGATCCAAAAGCTATATTATCAACACATTACTATCGTATTTGCACACACACACACAAAAAAAGTGTGTGTGTGTGTTTGTTTTTTTATATAGAAAATAAAATATACTTGAAATTCAACTCTAAAATTAGTGAAGAACAAGTTACTTTTATTCTTAGCCATTTCTGTCTATAAACTTTGAGTTGGATAAAGTACCACATTAAGATGATTTTATCAGCAAATTTCTTGGAAAGCATATAAGAAAACTGAGCAAAAACGTATATATTTATTTCAGTAAGTTGGATATTATATGTTACGTTACAATCATGTGCAAACAATGAAATTATATTTGTTACTCGCATATCTTAGCAGTTTTTGTGACAATGAAATGTAAAATTCATTAAAAAATAATTATATATGTAATATTTATGTGTTCTTAATTATACTTATGTAATAAATGTAATAAATAGCAAAATACAATAAGGGATGGCTAAGCTAAATGTAAAGCCCTCCTGGTCTCATTTAAGTTCGGGCAGTCCTTTCTCGAGTTACATTAACTGTAGTTGTGTTCACAATAAATGATTCAAGTTTATTTATCTAAATATTTGGTAATTTTAAAGCAGCGGAAAATATGGTTTGAAAGACAAAAAAAAACTGATTATCAATTAATTATCTATCGCGTTGCGTTCAATGGGCTAAATTCATGACGCACGAATGAATTGGCTGAAAAATCCTTATTCCATTTGTCATGTGACTATGACGTCAGATGAATTTATGAACTGATTGGCTGGAAACACGTGATTACAATTATGTGACTAAGATGCAAAATGAATTTATGAACTGATTGGCTGGAAGCACGTTACTACAACTATGCGACTAAGGTGTCACATGAATTTAGAACCTCATTGGCTGGAAACACGTGATTACATTTATACGACTAAAATGTCACATGAATTTATGAACTAATTGGCTGGAATCACGTGACTACAATTAGGTGACTTAGATGTCACATGAATTTATGAACTGATTGGCTGGAAACATGTGACTACAATTACTATGGGACTATGACGTCACATGAATTTAGCTCATTTAGGAAACCGTGTTTATAAATTAAGTTAAAAACAAGAGAATTTAGAAAAGCAGATTTTATGTCTGAGTTTAAGAACAGTGCTTCCCAAACTTTACCATATTTGCGACCCAATTTCCAGTCATAAATTTCATCGCGCCCCCCTCACACAACACAACAATATATGCAATAATTATGTACTTCGGCGCTAAAGCTACATTACGACTTTAATATTATAAACTGTACATATTATCAATATATGTATAATATTTTGTATATGACAAGCCCATGAAAGTCACTAGTAATTACTAAACTTGCTTTTAGTTTAGTATTGATAAATCAATTATTAAATACTTTTTGTCACACTGATACATTTATAAATATCTTAGATCACTGTAAATATGTATTTTATTTTTTATCATGTCAGAATGTATTTTGTTTTGCTTCCTTGCGGTAAATTAATAATTATTTTAAATCTTTTATTTTGGACTTTTTGATATTCTCAACCGCCCCTTCCCCCTAAGGGAGGCTTGCCCCAGAGTTTGAGAAACGCTGGGTTAGAACATAAATATCTTTTTTTCACATGCACGAGTCATTTTGTTTTTATTTTCATATTCAGAAAAACTTGACAATTGTTTATATTATGGTAAGAAATTGCCAACGCAAGCGTTTTCACTTTTACAGGGTTGCAACTAATCTTTCAGTCGCCAAATCTGGAATATAAGCAATTAATCGCCAAATATGGAAATGGTACATGGAATTAGTTGCCAAATCTGGAAACGGTATAATGAATTAGTCTCCAAATCTGAAAATCCTTATTCCTGTTGTCCTGATCAGGACAGTGGAACTACATTAGGAAATTATTGTATTGTCATCGGTCCTTGACAAGTGTGCAAAATTTCGAATTAATCTGACCTTTTAAAGCGGGTGAAAATGGAGTTCAAATATTCCGTTACATACAAGTGAAACTTATAAAAGCGTCTTAATAATAAACGAAGCTTCATTTTCGATATTCTAAAAAAAGAAACACAAAATAATTGACATACGAAAGCTAAGCGAACATTTTCTTTTTTAAAATTTTTTGTTGGGGATTCTAACCAGTGCAATGCGTTAAATGTAAAGTCCCTTCAAAATCGAGTCCGAACCTTTTACAAAACTATCTCCCAAACGCATTCGTTTCATTAATCCAATGATTGTATTGTCGTTCCGCAAAGAGATCTGTGAAAGGAATCTCATAAAATGCCACCTGTCTGGACATTACAAGTTTCCGCCGGTGCCGTTTATTACGATTCCAATTATGTGGCTGGGACGCGAGGGAAAATCCATTGGAAGTGGACTCTAGGTACTTCCGGGGGGGGGAGTATCTGGGTAAGCAATCCTTTGCTTAAAGGGGCTAATCGTCTCTATAATATCACTGCACGAGAGAATGTTCCCCGGAATACGTATAAGGCGCGAGATTCCTGAGAAGCTTTCCATTGTTCGATTGACGTTTAAAATTAGAACAAGCACGTGCAGCATGATGACAAATTTAATTTAACCCTATTTTAAGGTACCGAGAATGTTGGAAACTTAATTTTGGAGAAAATATCGAATGTTTTCGTTTTTTTTTTATGTGGTGAAATTTCGAAATCTTAGCTTTCTGAAACTGCTTTTTCTTTTGAAATTACGAAACGTAAACGTTTCTTAATGTGAGTAGATTTTAAAAAAAAATAAGGAAAAACAACCAAAAGCTGATACCAGAAGCTGAAATCTTCTCCCAAACAGTTACTTTTAATTTTATATATTTAAAAAATATTTGCCACCTGCGAAAAAAAAAAAAAAACTTTACGATCATGTTAATAATTTTTTTTTTTTTTTGAAAAATCTGCCTCATTTGATTTTTTTTATTTTTGTTTCCTTGCTTGTGAGCTAAACACTGAGGGTTTCATGCTCACGGACCCTCGACAGGAACCTCTGTTTATGCACCTTAGTGCCCAAGTTTATGAAAATTGAAATGGGCACAGTAGGCCTTGACTCTCCATGGGCCGTTGAGGCACCGACAGTTTAGTTTAGTTTATATCTTTGATACGATTTTTTTTTGAAAAATTACAGTTTTTAAAATGTGATTACTTAAACGATTTTTTGTGTATTTATATAAAATTTGGTAGAAATGCTTTTCATACTATTCTTGAGAGTCTTCACTAGGGATTTAAGGTATGTAATTTTGAAATAGATTTATTCTCGTTTTAATACATCAGAGTAGATGAACTTTAACTGAAAACATCGCTTATTATTTAAATTGATCATAAATCCACAAATGTGAATTTTTTAAAACGTCTAGTTCAGAATCTGTATAGAAATATTAGTTATATATGTAAACAGGGTGGTCCCAAGTTCATGGTACAAACTTTAAGGGTATGTACAGGACATTGTAATAATCATTTATTGTTTAGGAATGTATGGGTGCAAGAGACGCGGTGTGACTCAAACACAAAAAATAAGAGAAGGAAGGAAAGACATTGTTTATTGAAAGCGTAGTTCACACAAGCGTATGTTTACAATAACTCTTCATAACTGTTCAGCACCTGAACTAGAAGTCCAGCTGCTGCTCACATTGCCGTACCACCCACTGGCAGTCGGAAAAGATAGCCAGCTGGATTCAAAGCTTGTTCTCGCTGAAAATGGAAGAGGTGTAAGCGATATTCATTTAACACTCTATAAACGGTCCGATGACTGACATATACGTAATGAGCAACAGCTTCTATACTTGGCTCTGGTCTAACAGGCACAACGTTTAAGGTATCCGACTACCCTAAAATTGTGAATTTTGCCAAAAATTGATAATTTTTTTTATGATTTTATTTTATAGGCCATTTTATTAGCTTCATAAATATACCTAGTTTATTATTTTCCGTTCACTCGAACAAAAACAACAAGTGCCTTTGTAAAACTAGATGCCATTACTTTAAGCAAAATGTTACATTTTAAAACGCGTTTTCCTCGAAATGTGTTTTTTTGAAAATGCTCAAACGGGGACAGCAATTACTCAAAAAGTTTTAAAAATAATTTACTGAAATTCTTTGTTCATGTTCTGTATAATAGTAGAAATGTTTAACTTTCAAATTTATCAATCACTGTTTTATTTCAAAATTTACAGTCCCTTATGTGAATATAATCACTGTTATTTAAACAATTTCATATAACTAAGATAAACTGCTCTAGTTTTTGAAAAAATTAAAATATATCATATTCTGAAAATAATTTCAAAAATGAATAACATAGCAACACATCAAGATTGAAAAATTGAAAATTTGTTCAGAAACTGTTGGTTACAAAATGGGTCTCGTTTATGTTATTTTTAGTAAATTTTTATCCAATTTTTCCCATTTTAGTTATAATAATTTCTTTTTCTCTCTTAATTTTAGTATATTTTCTTAAAACATTCTAAACAAATCTAAAAACAACAACAACAAAAAATCCCCATATCTCCATTTAAAAAAAAAAAGTCGTCGCAAGTAGTCGGATACCTTAAGATGATTTATTCCAGGCTTGGTGTGGGCGTACAGCCCTCTGTCGACCAGCATTATGTCTGGGGACGTGGAACAAACGTTTTTCACGAAGTTGACGATGGAACCACTGAAAAATTCTGTGATCTCACATTCGTCGATATCCCTGTTATAAGGCGTCTTCCATTTTGTGTGCGCCTTGGTATTACTACTGTGTGAAGGAAGTTTAAAGGTCGGATGCTATTTAGACAGTTCCCGTGTACACATATATGCAATAACACAGCGATTTTAAACTTCCGATTGCCACCGAACCCCTTTAAATACCAGCCTTACATCGCGGAACCACTTCCCACGATTTTCAACACCTCTCCGTAACTTCGAACAAATGGCTGAGTGATTTAAAGGCCCTTCAGTAATCCTAAGACTGTCTGCGACTTATGCATCCACACACATACTTTTTTGAGCACTCCTTTTTTTTTTCTTTTCAGAAAACAGTAAACATGAAACGAACCTAATTCCCTTCTACTCTGTGACCTAGCTAAATGTGTGGAAGAAAGTAAAGGATCATTCCACATGATGATTCCAATTATTTTACTTATCACTTAAATCGACTCAAACACAAATCAGTTTAACTGTATAAACAGGATGATCCAGTCAGACAGCAGAGGGAAGAGACGAGAGTCGAGTTTGGGGAGAATACATTAATAAAACTTCTTTATATTAATGGTTCTTCCCTGATATTACTTTACACGGTAGATGTGTACTTAATGTCCGCTTAACCACTTTAATACTTTAAATATGAACGTAATAGGAAGTTGACAGTACCTGAACTTAGGCAGTCTTCTAATCCATTCATTTAACACTTCCTGACTATAATCTCTTACAAGGACTTTTAAACCATTTATGGTAATCTTCGCCTTGTATCTTTCTTGTCACCTCTGGTTAACTAAACTTCTGTTATCTGTTCTCTTCACTTCTGATTCACTAATTATCATAACTAGCGAACAAGAATTATGTACCATAAACTTAATTTGCATATCACGTTTCCTTCTTTAGGGGCCGCGGTGGCCGAGTGGTCTAGGCATCGGATCATTTCTAGCGTGTCATGAGTTCGATCCTAGTACCACTAAAGATCCGCCGTGTAGGGGCGCGATGCACGTTAAATCTGTCGAGAGCTCAAACGTCCTCCCGTTGGTGTGGTGTGGTAGTTAGAAGAGGGGGTGCCAGCTAAGGTGTCATCCGTGTCACTTGACCATGGTTCAAAATTACGCGGACCGTCGCCAAAAGCCCTCGTGTTGCCAATCAGTGCGACGTTAATATTCTCTCACTCACTCATTCCTTCTTTAGGAGAAGATTAGTGAATTTTGTTGGCCCAGAGAATACCCAAGAGTATTATTAATAGAAGGTCGCGTATAGATCTGTCACAAACATCATATTAAAAATAGTACGGTTTAGTAATGTCTATTTAGTTGCAAACAATAAAAAGTCTGAAATAATATTCTTGATCGAAATGCATGTTTGAGTAGAGTTTTTTTTCTCATTGAGGGCAGTTTAGTGATTTCCTTTAGAATGGAGCATTATTCAATTTCTTCACGAGGCCTTTCAGAATAGGTAAAAGGGGAAACCTTCGCGGACACCCTGGGAACCTCCGGCGCGGGGGGGGGGGGTTCCCGGATCACAGTTTAAGAACTTGCAATAACGAATAATATTATACATACACTCTGATACAGTGAATTCCTTTGAAGATAATATCTACCATATATAAATCACATGCTAAAAACAAATATTAAAGTCATATTTACATAAGGAAAATATAATCCTCAAGTCAGACTGTTATTGAAATCATATTTCTCCGTCATCTTTTGGAAAAAATATTGGTATATTATAGGATGAAACCTATGTTTTAGTAGACAGAAATATATAAATGCTTTTGTTGTGTCTCTGTTGAATAGTATATTTTTCTTGGGTCATGCTTTAAAAAAAAAAAAATTCGAGAAAGGAAGTTTTTTTTACCAGGGGAATTCCTTTTCTCCCCGCAACTTTCATCCTTTTCCGCGAAATGTGTTCACCAAAGCAAAGAAACGCGGGATCAGATGTTGCTCATCTTTGTCCCAAGCGTCACAAAAGATCACTCAAAATTATGTTCTGAGGATTTCGTGGGCAAACACTCAAGCGATGAGCTTTCGATTCTTATAAAGCGGACTTTTCAGATATTTTTGGGAAACTCCAAGGATTTAGATATCGAAATACAATTTTTAGAAAAAGGATACGAATTTCTTCAGACGCATAAAATGTAAAATTGAATCTGCCAGCGATCCTATTTTTTACTCATGGGATCTTATAAGAACAACAAAATATGCAATATTACAGATTTGTGAGCTGCGATTATGCTTGCATCTTCTAGATAGGAGCCCTTCCCCTTTATATTATTGATTTGTATACCTTACAAAGATTCTGAAGAAAACAAGGAATATTTCTATAACTTACTTTACTTCCTTTTTAAAGATCAGTGCAATTCAATTGGTTATAAGATATAACAAAAAACTATTTCAGATTTCAATCTATAAAAAGATATTCTAGAAATTGTGCAGCTGCACATTTCCTGAGTTTTGAGCCCGGTTGATACAAATCTAGCTCTCTCGTTCAGGTGTTTACAGTTTCAAAAAGCAAAAATTTAATTTACTTCTTATCCTATCTCTCTCTATCTCTTTTGTTGCTAAACTGTAAATTTATTCGCTGCTCCAGTTTTGAAAGTCAATCCTGCTCCGTGTTGTGTGTTGGAATCAATATCTGCAACATAAAAAATTTCCGAGTATTAGCATTTTCTTTTTTATTCAGTGTAGAGTGAACTAGTGCGCGCGAAATTCAAAGAGTTTTTCTTAATGGGCTCAATTCATGACGGCCACGTGATAAAGCCAATCACGTGGGCGAGACTTTATTCAAAACTGACTTTAAACTAACTTGTACTTGTTGTTCTATGAACTTAATTCATGACGGTCACATGATAATATAAACACGTGTTCTACATTCAATTCAAAACGGACAATAAACTAGCTCGTACTTTTTATTCTATTTCTAAAACTTAGGTAAAATTTCAAATTGCATAGTTGGGTAAAGATGCTCAAGAGTTATAAAAAGAAATTTCTGCAAAAAGATTTTAAAATGAAAGAAAAAAAAGTCTTGTTTTATACATGAACTTTTAAATAAAGTGACAAATATTAATTTTTTTAAAAAAAAGTTTCTGTAAAAAGCGTAATTTCGCAACAACGAAGTTCATGAACTGATTTGCTGAAAATAGATAATTGCATTTATCCTGACTATGACGTCATATGTGTTTTTTAACTTGATTGGCTAAAAACACGTGGTTTAAAATTATCATGTGATTATGACGTCACATGAATTTAGTCCATTGATAAAATTCAAATAAAACATCAGATTTCATATTTGCGAAAAGGTACTTAAATATAATAAAAAAAATCATCAAAAAAATTTTAATTTTTAAAAATTTTATTCGCCTATTTTTATTTATATTTATTTGACTTAAGAAAACATACTTGGATTTGTTTTTGCGCTACACAGAGGTCACGTAATAATTAATTTTATAAAATTAGATAAACAGGAATTGGGTCTTTTATCTACCAGAAGTGTACATTTAAATTGTTGAAATCTATCATGGCGAGTCTGATAACTTAAAATGCTATCAATGTATTTCTGTAAAACCTTTGTGTACCTGATATTTATATTATTTTCTAGAGAATGCACTAAAATATTTCTTTTTGTAAAAATATTTTTTGAATTACAGCGTGTTATTTAAATAATGGTCCCATAAAGGGGTATTCTTATAATATTTACTCGATCAGCTCTATAATTTTAAAATTTTTATAAAACATCAAAATATTAGTACATTTTTTTACATACATGCATCTAATTTTTTTCAGTAATACTTTTATTGAAATAAGTTTTACAGTAATTTTTTCTCTGATTGCTTTGAAGTTTTTCAGAAGTTTTGTTAAAATTTCACTTGTAATTGTGATTTTTGCAAAATTTAAATAATTTTAAAAAAATATATATTGTTAGTCAAATGTTATTATTTATTGGTATTGTGACCGATTTATACGTGACCTCCTATTAATAATCTTCTTGGGTATTCTTTGGGGCCATCAAAATTCACCAATCTTCTCCTAAGAAGGAAACGTGATATGCAAATTAAGTTTATTATATATAGATCCAGTTCACGAGTTAAATGGAGTTAGAAGTTAAGAAGATTAGATAGCAGAAAGTTAGAAGGTTAGAAGTTTAGTTAACTAGAGGTGGCATAGAAATACAAAGTGAAGATTACCGTAAACGGTTTTAAAGTCATTGTAAAAGATTATAATCGGGAAGAGAAAGAAATTTGAATTGATTAGAAGACTACCTAAGTTCAGGTAC
Source organism: Trichonephila clavata (assembly GCA_019973975.1). Lineage (NCBI taxonomy): Eukaryota > Metazoa > Arthropoda > Arachnida > Araneae > Nephilidae > Trichonephila > Trichonephila clavata. Next base: position 31,251 of record BMAO01021680.1, on the reverse strand, counting down.
TGTCACCTTCCTATTAAGTTGATATTTAAAGTATTAAAATCGGTAAGCGGACATTAAGTATATATCTACCGTGTAAAGAAATATTAAAAAATAACCATTATTATAAAGTTGTTATTAAATGTATTCTCCTCAAACGCGATTTTTGTTCCTTCCCTCTGTTGTCTGCCTGGATCATTCTATTTGTAGTGTGCATTGATTTGTGTTTGAGTCGATTAAAGTGATAAATAAAATAATTGGAAATTATCTTGTCAAATAATCCTTCACTTCCTTCCACACCTTTAACTGGGTCGCAGGGTAGAAGGGAACTATGTTGGTTTCAGTACTGATTCCTAAAAAAGCGTTAAAATGTATTTGTATGCTATTTTTTTTAAAAAAAAGTACTCCGAACCTCTGTTTGGATACTTTAAGTATATTTCAGATGGTCAATAAAAATCGATGCACCAATGGCACACTCCTGTATTAAGTACGCCGAGAAGTTCCGAATGATCTCTAGGGGAATATACGTTTTAATGATTACTTATTGTGAGAATCTCGCGTTTTGAAGGAATCATGATATATGTTAATAGGATTGCTATTTAAAGAGATCTGAAATGGGAAAGTAGATGTTAAAATCGTAATTTTATGGGGATACGTTTGAGGTTATAATTGGAAATATTGACTAGATTATTATTTATCATTGGAATTGGCGAGCGGGATTGCGGCTGATGTAACTTTGTTTAGCTGGTGGTTGGTCTTATTCTGGAATTGGATTCTATACGCGCAGCTAATTAGAATCATCTTATAAAATTAAGTGTGTGTGTGTGTGAATTTTGATAATTATTTTGTGTGTGTGTTGTGCGGTTAGGGTTCGGGTTTTATTTTTTATTATGCTATCGTTTTTTTTAGGTATCCGATTACTTGCGACAACTTTTTTTAAAAAAAAAATGGAGATATGGGGATCTTTTTGTTGTTTTAAGATTTGTTTAATACATATTAAAAGAAATATTCTAAAATTAAGAATAGAAAAAGAAACTATTTTTACTAAAATGGGTAAAAAAGTACAAAAAATAAAGTAAGCGGGGCCCGTTCTCTACCAAACGTTTATGAACAAAATTTGAATTTTTCAATTCTGACGTGTTGTTATGTTATTCAATTTTGAAATAACCTTCAGGATAAGAGATATTTTAATTTTTCAAAAACTAGAGCACTTTATATTTGTTATTATATGAAATTTCTTAAAAAAACAGTGATTGTATTCACATAAGGGACTTAAATTTTGTAATAAAACAGTGATTGATAAATCTGAAGAGTTTAAAACACAAACAAACGAAACAAGATACAGAGAAAAATGTAAACAACAAATACGATGCCAATTTACATTAATTTGTTTTAAAACTTATGTCAGCTAAATAGCTTCCTCCAATGGTGACACATTGACGAAGTTTTTCCCGAAAATTCTTCAGAATTTTGGCACTGTTTGGATTTTGTCTGAGGAGGTCCTCTTCCACTTGTTAGGAACCGTGAATGAACACAATTTTCGCTATTGGAGCAGCATAAAACCCTCAGCTACTTCACCAACGACCACTTCACAGCCCTCGTGTGACAGTTTGGTGCGCCGTTGCTGAATTTGGTGTGTGGGGTCCTTACTTTTTCGAAGAAGATAAATTAACGGTAACGGTTACTTCACACCTCTGTTGTTACATGATCGAGATCTTCCCCGACCAAAGTTAAACCAGTTTCTTGGGGAACATGAAGAAGCAGAATTCTAGTTTCCACAAGACGGAGCCATAGCTCACACTTCGTGGCGTATTCTAGGCATTCTGAGAGAATTGTTTCCTGGACGTCTTTTTTCTTTCCGAGAATATATCTCCTGGCCCCAAGGGAAGTCACCTGATTTATCACATTGTGATTCTCTTCCTTGAGGACACTTAAAGGCGTAAGTGTACAAACATTGTCCTACAAGCCTGCAAGCATTAAATGAGGCAATCCCCCATGAAGGGACTGCCATTCCACCGGAAATGACACGAAGAACTATGGACAACTTTCGGGAAAGACTTCGTCAATGTGTCCCCATTGGAAGGCGCCATTTAGTGAATATAGTTTTTAAAATCAGTTAATGTGTGTGTAAAATGGCATCGTATTTGTTGTTCACAAATAAAAGTAGTTTCTCTGTATCTTGTTTTGTTTACTTGTAACTGCTTTTTGAAACAGGAGAGGTTAATATGCCGGACCCTGTATAAAATAATGAAATTTATCACTGTCACTATTGTTTCTAAAATGTTGATAAAAAATTAATCATCAGTTATATTGTCATCATGCTTTGTTTCAAAAACTTGCCTTAGTTGGTATTTTGTCAGATATCGAAAAAATTATTTGAAGCAAATGTATCATATACGAATTTAAACCAGATACATTGTGCAGAGTTAACTGCTGTTCCATTTCCCAACAGGTTGCGCTGACATTATGATCTGTAACTCCTTAATCACCGCATCAATCGATGAAAAACACCTGACAGGCGCATTATCGGACTTTTAGAGGACATCGATGGTCAAGATAATGTTTGAACTCATGTCGGAGCAGAAGTAAATAAAAATATCGTAAAAATAGAGGAGAGATATTTTTCTTTTGTGCAGTACATCAGTAATACATTTAAAATCAAATCATTTATAATATGTTCCATTACAGTTTTCTTCTCTTTTTTATTAGATTTCTTAGATCCTGTTGATTTTGGAGTTAAATTATTTTGCTTGAAATAAAAGAATTATTACTTTAATTCAGAAGATCATGCTCTAAAAAGAGTTGATTCATGCGATTAAATATGTGAAATAAAATGCAAGAAGTTAAAATATACTATGAAAAAAATAATTTATTTTACTAAAATTAATTAGACTTCATAGAAAAAAATATTTGGTACCTTCTTAATCAGGGACGTCTGAAGGCATGGGCCAAATGAGCCCGGGCTCAGAGCCGAGGCCTCAGGGGGCCTCGTCTCGTTCTTGACTGAGCCTTAAGGTATCCGAATACTTGCGAAAACTTTTTCCAAAAAAATTATTTTTTGTTGTTTTTAGATTTTTTTAGTACAATTTAAGAAAAATATGATAAAATTAAAAAGAGAAAAAAATTATTATTACTAAAATAACTATAAATAAAAATTATTACTAAAATCACTATAAATAAAAAGTTATTATTACTAAAAATGAATAAAAATTTCGAAAAAATAACATAAACGGCCATTTTGTAACAAAAGTTAATAAGCAAATTTTCAATTCTGATTTGTTCGTATGTTATTCATTTTTGAAATCATCTTCAGGATTAGAGATATTTTAGTTTTTGCAAAAAATAGAGCACTTTATCTTAGTTATATGAAACTACTTAAAAAAACGTTGATTATATTAGCATAAGGGACTGTAAATTTTATAATAAAACAGTGATTGATGAATCTGAAGATTTAAACACTTCTACTACGATACAGAACATACACAAAAAATATCAGTTAATTATTTTCAAAACTTTTTGAGCAATCACTGGTCCCGTTTGAGCATTTAAAAAAAAACACACATTTCGAGTGAAACGCGTTTTAAAGTATGACATATTCGTTAAAGTAAAGGGCATCTGCTTTTACTAAAACACTTGTAGTTTTTGTTCTAGTGAACGGAAAGTAATAAACTTGGTATTTTTATAAAGCTAATAAAGTGGTCTAAAATAAAAGAAAAAACTTGTTACTTTTTGACAAAATTTACAATTTTAGGTTATCGGATACCTTAATAAGATCATGATTCGTATAATTTTAACGGTTAAATGTTATTTCCTGTTGTTTTCTCTGAAAAATTGGGGATTTCGGACTATATATCTAAGAAAACAATGGCAAGACTATATTATTATGTGATAACCGTTGTCTACACATCGGCCTAGGTCCACCACCATGTACCATTATTACTCATTAAGTTAAAGAGTAGAATTCGGTCCAGACGATTTGTGCGATTGTAAGTCATGCAGATTAGTTTGTTTCGGGTAACTGTTTGTACGAGTATTTGACAACATATGCTTGGCCACGGTAGCCTAGAGGTCAAGGTGTAATGACTGGGATGTTTTCTCAGTCTCGCCTAGAGCTGTGGGAGTAAGGGAAGGAAGACTAGCCATATCAACGAATAAATATATTTATTGATCCCACAATTTATCAAGACAATTCATATAATTTAAACGAGAAGAGATGTTCTCAAGCTAAGCAATATGTGGAATAACGAGACGCGCGAGTTATGAAAAGACTTTAAATATTGACCCTCTTATTTCAGGATCGAACCTACTATTCAAATTATCTGAGCAATAATAAAACTTCAGTGACCAACCGTCACTTTAATTCTTTCATCTATCTAATCTCTGAAATGCGCTATAAAATAGTATAATACCTCATCAGTAGCAATCTATCCTTCTCCTTACATTCTCTATCCCTAGCTTGAAAACCTAGATTATATATATCTGACCTAATCTGAATAATCAGGTTTTCTTCTTCAGAGGGGGTTCGCTGTGAATAAACTCGAATTGATAGACCAAAGATTTCCCAAGAGGATTATGTTAAAGAAAGGACGCGGATAGATAGATCTGTCACAGAGGTAACGGACTCGTGGCCGACGTGTCATGAGTTCGAGCCTGGTACCACTGAAGACTCATCGTGTAGGGAAGCGATGCACGTTAAATCTGTCGAGAGCTATAATCTCCTCCCGTTGGTGTGGTGTGATAGTTAGGAGAGAGGTTGGAATCTCAGGTGTCGTCCTCTTCTCTTGACCATGGTTTAACATTACGAGGTTCGTCGTTAAAGGCCATCGAGGTGCAAAACAGTGCGGCGTTATTATTCATTCACTCACTCAGTCACTTGACAACGTATGCTATGCAAAATCTTCTTTTAAGGATCATAGGTGGGGCCTACATTTGTATAGGGGCCCAGGGCCTAAACAAGTCTTAAGATGTCCATGTTCTTAACCACCTTCTTTGGTACTCCATTGGTAACTGTAAGTTATGATAAATATCGTTGCATAAAAGTAAGTTATTTTGCATAAAAATATATACCGTATTAATTCGAAATTAAGCCACCACACATCGATTCTATGAAGCACCTTAAATTCTCCACTCGTTGAGCAAAAATAAAAAAAAATAGTGTAAAATCGTTTACCGATATCCAATACTTACAAAATTTTTAAATCAATCGTTGGCATGGCCAAGTAATTTTAGCGCGTTTTTCACATGTTGTATAAGAATTAAATAAAAAAAGAGAGTAAAATCAGAGCCATTTATACTTGTTTTCTGAACTTTTTTTGTGAAGATTTCCTCATTTTGTGAAGATTTCTCCAAAATGCAGGTAGAATTTTTTTAAAAAAACTTTTTGCAAACAATAAATTTACTAGGTAAAATTTGAGAAAATTTTGTTGTAAACTAGCGAAATTCAGGAAAATTTGTAGGAAAATTCGGGAAAACTATGGGAAAATTTAAATATGATTCGGCTCATCTAGGGCACAAATGCGACCCAATGCCGAAAACCCGAGGTCAATGGGTTGCTTATTGGCTGAGAAAAAGGTACGACAAAATATGAACGAAGACGAAGACGAAATTTGCGTCCTAATAGCGCTTTTGTTCCACTACGTGAAAAACGCGCTAAAAACTTAAAGTGAGAAATAATAAGAAGTGAATAATAAATTTATTTTACCTTATCCAAAAAATTTTAATGCATATATGAACATGTGTAATTAATTGCCTTAACACAGTGCTCCTTAAACTTTCAATATTTGCGACCCAATTTTCTTCGCTTCCCCCCTCCACATAATAACAATTTCTTTCAATTCAATAATACTATACCTAAACGCTAAAACTACAATACAACTTTATAATCTTAAGTGCTATCGACGTATATAAACGTCTCAATGAAATAATAATAATCTAAGTACGTATATTTACGTCTTTCCGAAGTACGATTGTTTCTGTGCACTGCATCCATAAAAATATTCCGATGGCTTTGGAATGCAATAAAAGGACCTTGACATTGTGTTTGCGTATGATTTACTTATTTCAGGGGATTTGTTTATGTATTCCTTTTCTTCTCACACATCACATAGGCACGCCTACGTGGAGAACGGAGTCACTGGGGATCGAATCGCGTAACTTTAAATCGGCAGTTAAGTGCTTAATTATAAACCGTACAAATTATCAAGATGAGAGCACTTGTATGTAATTTTATATATGAGAATCACATAGGGGGGTGAATGATAATTATTTAATGTGTTCTTAACTTAGTATTGATGAAATATTTATAAAATACATTGCGTAGTGCTGATATATTTATAACTGTATGTATTTTTTTTCAGCGTAAATGCATTTTGTGTGTGTTTACTTTTAGTAAATTAAAATTTTTTCATAATCTTTTGTTTTGAATTTTTCAATAGGCTCACGTCCCTAGAGGGGAGCACCCCACAGTTTGAGAAACACTGCCTTAATACAGTCAGTATCATGCTCAATTTCTCCCATCCAAAGCATTTTTCTACTAACTAAGCCATGTATTTTTAGTAGCAACATCATTAGAAAGAAGTTCTCCTTAGATTATAACACATATGGTATATCTATTATTTTTTACAAGCATGGCTATAAATCTATATGTATAAGGGAGAAAAGCAATAACTCATCACGAGATTTCCCAAACTATTACACCTACAACAATACTTCTCAAACTTTCAGTCTTTTCGACCCAATATTCAATCATAATTTTCATTGTGCTCGCCCTCCTGGGGTTACCAATAATGCATATTGAATTTATGATACTATTTTGTCGCGCGTAAGTTACAATACTATTAATTGTAATAATTAAAATTATCAAGTTAAGTATTAAATTTTGTTCAAGTTGCTTTCGAGTATTTCTTAAATAAATTAATTTTAAATACTAATTTAAAAAAAAATTATTTTCGAATTTCTTATTTTCTTTCCCTTCTTCCCTGTAGGTTAATCACGCCTTCCTAAGGAGGCGCGCCCCACAGTTTTAGAATCACTGACCTACATACTTGAAATTTGGTGAGCATGTTTTTGGCTAAAGATCCGCTAAGAACGGGTTTTGTGGAAAGCAACACCCAAAGAGGTTACGGGGACGAAAAGGGGGAATTAGGTACTTTAAAAATACGCATTTTGTATTATTACATAAAGACTTGAAGTTCGGTAAGCATTGTTGATACTTTTTGTAGAATAGATACTTTGTTGAGTATAAATACTTTGTACAGTATAGATTTAATGAGTATAGAACTAGTTTTTAGTGAAATCGACTGCCAAGAGGGCATAAGGGGCTCAAAGATAAAAAGTTCCAATTTCTTAACTGTTAGATCTGCACACTTTAAATTTAATAGGCATGTTCCTTTCGTTGAATGTAGATCTAAGTAGGATTTAATCAAAATTGATTGCTTAAGGGTTAAAATCGCACAGAGATAGAAAGAAAATTCGGTGTTGAACTAATATACCTACAGACTTGAAATTTTGTAAGCGTGCTACCTGTTGAGTAGAAATCGCTAAAAATGGGTTTTAGTGAAATCGGCTGCAAAGTGGGTAAAGGGATGCATAGATAAAAAAACTTCCCATTTTTGAATTGTTAGACTTACAAATTTGAAATTTATCAAGGATGGTTCTTTAGTTGAAAAGACATCCGCTGAAGACAGGCTTCTCGAAAATCGCCACCAAAGAATAGGAATGGAGGTTATTCAGGCTTATATATACAGTCGACTTTTGACTGCAGTTAAGGGATTAATTATAAACCGCACAAATTATCAAGATATGTGTTAATTTTTGTATATAATTTAAAATATGACAACCCCCTTGTGATCACTGGTAATTATTAAACATAACCAATATATTATTAAATCTGGTTAAGAAATACATTGTGCAAAATTGATGTATTTATAAGTTTATTATCAGGCAATGTGTATTGCATTTTTATTATGCAGATGTAATCTAGTTAAGCTTACTCAGTAAGTTAACTATTTTTAAAGAATCTTTTGCTCGATCTTTCAATGTGCTCAAGCTCTGGGAAGTGCGTCCACAGTTTGAAAACGCTGGTGAAACAAGATAACTTCGAATTATTGCGTATTTTAATCTGGCCAGCCAAAGATTTTACTTTGAAATATTGAGTGTACCAAAACGTATTGTTTTCTTTGTTACTTTTATGAACTATTAAACATACAAAAAAACCGAAATTTGATCAATATAAATTTTGTGTCAAGAGGGTTACAAAATTAACTCTCAAGAGAACTTCGGGGTCGTAAAAAGTTTCGGGTTGTTTTTAAGCTAAGAGGTGTGGGTTATATAAATGTTTTTCAATACATACGAAAGATGAGTGTTAAACCTTATGTAAATATGTGAAGTGTTGTTTATATATGTGTGTGTGCGTATGTATTATGTATTATGTGAATATATAATTCCTAAAGAAAACCCCTAACATAAATAACAGATGAAAATTGAAAAACCGCAAACGTGTTTTTTCTGTAAATAACGTAAAATCATTGCTTCGGTTGATTTGCTACATGGCTTAGAAAATAGGATAACATATATAGATTGGAGAGTTCTTCTTAGGAGCTTTTCCTTTAACGGCCTATAATGTTAACCGTGAAATTTCATGGAATAACGATGTATTTCATGAAATAACTAGGTAAGTCAGTTAAAATATATGAACTTATTGAATTCTTCGATTAAACTAGGCTTTCGATTACTTGATCGGTGAAATATGAAATACGGCACTCGAAAGTTCTTGGAGCCGGTCCTAGCACCTCTAGGAAGGATTTTTCAGATTAGGAACTAGAAATGGCCGAATAAAACAATTTTACTTTAGATATCAGTTCAGTATATATCAGCGAGAATTAATTTCCATTGAAGAAGTTGCAAATATTGAAACAACGCTTCGATCTGTTGCAACAGCCCAAAATTCCGGTACTGAACAAAGATTTAAAAAGTGCTCGCATTAATAAAATGAGTACGGTAAAAGCGACTTGTTTCAAAAATAGTAAGCAGTCCAATCCAAAGTAGCGTCGCAACAATTCTTGCTCTAATAAATAATGTAAAGTAAAATATAAAGGTATCTCATAAAATTTAAATTGATATTCTCTTACATTTATGTTAAAAAGTTTGCGTAATATTTTTGTGAGGCAACAGTTCTTCTTCCCAGCATGTATTTTTGCTGATGATATTTAAATATAATCATTTTCCAGCATACTTTTTCCCTTCATTTAACTAATGATAAGCAATAATAAATTATATTATCTCTTTCCCTTATAATTTATCAATTATTCATCTGCAAAAGAGATAAAATGCATTTTTTAGAGATTCTAGCTATTTATGATTAATTAATTTATAAAATAACTTTGAAGTTGTTTATCACTTTAACGGTCTATCCATGTTACACTCATGTACATAAATTAAGGTTAAAGTAGTTCAGGCAAAGAAAGAGACAGAAGCAAAACAATTTGACTTATTTGTAAAGTCTATTAAACAAAGGTAAAGAGCAAAGATGCTATATATCTGACATAATTAATAAAATTACATTTTTACTCCCTGGAGAAAATTTCTATTACAAAAATGCATAACATGGTTAGTATGATGGTTAATACGGAGTATGTTCCCGGACGATGCAATAGTCTTACAACGCCACGCATGCTGAGAGTATCAAATTATCAATCTGATCTTGGGAATATTACACCACCATCAAGCAATGCCTCCGAAGTTCCGTAGAGAGGGAGTTGAAGGCTAACGTCGGCCAAGCATATCCCACACATGCTCTATTGATTCGTCCGGTGAGTATGCCGGCCAATCCATACGATATCCGATTGAAGGTATTCGTTCACAAGTTTGCACGCTGAGGACGGGCGTTGTCATCCATAAAGAGAAATTCAGCACCCATGGCACCCCGAAACAAACGCACATGTTGTTCCAGAATGACATCCCGATAGATGTGGCCTGTCGTCGTTACACTCTGAACACGCAGGTCGTTCTGGAACCAAGAATAATTCCTCCCCAAACGAGCTATCTGCACCACCGTAACGGTGTCACCAATGGTGTTACCTTGTACCTGGTACTGGCGCTCCATATGAAAGTCCGGCGAGAATCAGACTGCAAAACTAAACCTGGACTCGTCGGAAAACATCACACAAGACCACTGTTGCGGTGTCCACACGCATGCTCTCTTACCTGGTAAGTTAATCGCAGGCGACAGTGAGTTGCGGTAAGGGGAACACATCTGACAGGCCAACGATCATATAGACCGTCCCCTAAGCGTCTGTACACGGTCTGCCTTGAACTGTCGTTCCGGTATCTGAAGAGACCCACGAGATAAGTGATGCTGTGTTCGTCTGTTTCTTTGGCAGTAACTGCCAAATACCGTCCACATTCGGTGTTGTAACTGGGGCGACCTGTTCTGTAACTTCTACCATTAACCATCATCTTAGAATCGCGTTGTGAAAGCCTGGAGATGACATTCTGGGCTATTCCAAGTTCCTGGATACTTGCTGGGTACGTCCACATTCCGTCGTCCGGATAATTTACCACGTAAAATCATCCAATGCTTCAGCTGGCAATCTATGCGGTTATTGCACTGAAAGTCTTTAAAGCGCTTAGAACAATTCTTACTTTGCCACCATTCCTATATACCCCTCTCTTACACTCGTCATTGTGGACGTACTATCCACGCCATCTGGTGGTTTCCTGTAATTTGCTATTCTTCTTCAAGACAAAAGATAAATTCACCGGTGAAATTTTTATTTTAGAGTTCAATTTCAGTGTGATTCTGGTTTATCTTGTTCTGCGGACATTAGTATTTCAATCAATAACTAGATAAAGGATAATTTTTCATCTATTATATCAGTGCTTCTCAAACTTAAATTATTTGCGAACCAATATCCAATCATAATTTTCATCGCGCCCCTGCATACAATGTTTGAATTCACTATAATCTGAAGAGCTAAACCAAGTGCATGACTTTAACCTCTGCGCTGCCGGCGAAAATAAACATCTCACTCAGCCAGAAGACTCGCCCCAGACGCAGATATCTTCCGAAAATCGCTCTTTTCTACACTGCTATCCTCCACAAAATTATTCCGAAATGACCTTTGATAAAATGACCTGACAGTGTATGTATGTTTTGAAGAATTTATTTCAGAGGATTTGCTTATTTATTCTTTGTTCATTCCTTCCTAATACATCACATACGCTCGCCTTCGCAAGCAACGGTGGTCGTAGTAGCCAAGCGGTCTAGGCATCGGATCATGGATAGCGTGTCATGAGTTCGATCCCAATACCACTGAAGATCCGTTGCGTAGGGGAGCGAAGGCAAGCAAATCAGTCGAAAGCTCAAACTTCCTGCTGGTGTGGTGGTAGTTAGGAGAGGAGGTACCAGCTCACGCGTCGTCCGCGTCACTTGACCATGGTTCAAAATTACGCAGACCGTCCCTGTGCCTCGTGTAGTTGAACAGTGGGACGTTATTCACTCACCACTGTGCTAAACGGTGACATTGGGGATGCATTACGCTTTAAACGGCAACAGCGGATTAATTATAAACCGTACATATTATCAAAATAAATGTTAATTCTTGTTTTAAATTTTATATTTGACTAGTTTATGTAAACAGCTGGTAATTATTAAACTCTTTCTAACTTAGTATTATTAAATTAATTATAAAATACATTGTGCAGTAGTGATATATTTATATGTATATGCATATATATACATGTAAATGTACTTTATCTTTATTATGTCATAATGATGATTTGTTTACCAGTTTGTTAACAATTTTTAAATAATTATTTGTGTTCGACTTTCATCATGTCGCACCCCCTTGTAAGGTTATCATACCTTAGAGTGGCGCTACAGTTTGAGAAGCACTGTACAGGCGCTGAAGGTGATCAAATGAAAAGGCAGCCGAACGACATAAAAAGAAACAGCAATATTTGTATATTCCGCCAAGGAGAATGGGCGAGACATTCGGATGCCATTGAGTTCTGACTGACTGATCATGTGCGGGTGTTTATGCGCAGGAGAGAAGAGCAGTGCCTATAAAAAGCGGTCCAAATGATGCGAGCACAGAACATTTCGAGCACAGAAAAGCATTAACTCCGATGTGTACTGTGAGACACCTGACGCCTTACGCTGCTGGTCCATCACATGAACAAAGACCGGGCTGCTCACGGAGGGTGTGGTCTTGCCCACGATAACGCGCGTCCACACGTTCCTGAGTTGCCACAATGGAACTGGCTGTTCCAATGGGAGACGTTGACCATCCATCCGCCAGTCCGACATGTCACCCTTGCGATTTCCAGCGTTGGGTCCACTGGAAGAAACACCTGAAAGGAAAGCGCTTTAAATCCGACGGTTTACTAAGACACTGTGAAGGACTGGTTCAATACACACAGGAATTCTGGGAACAAGGAATCCTGCGGCTTGTTCATCAGTGCTCAGGCCTATGGTGTATATTGAATATAAAGTCTATATTTGTACCCACCGTGTCGTTTCGTACCTTTTCATTTGATCACCCCTTGTACTTTAACTGACTTGTCTAGTTATTTAATGAAAACCCTAGTTATTCTATGAAATAACTGAATTATACACTTTAACGGTAACATATTCATTAAAATTGTGTATTTAATAACCTTCCTTTGTTATATGTTATTTTAAATACACTTTAATAATAATTATAACAGGGTGTATTTTTATCTGCATGGCTAAGCAAAAGTGGCGTTGTAAAAAGCAAAACAAGCATTACTTAAAAACAAACTCAAAGCCACTTTTTATGTTTTTGAACTTTTTTTTCACATATCCTCAGTTCCAGCAAGGAAATAATCAAAATAAGGGGAAAAAATTGAATATAGAAATCACAAATCAGTGAAAATGACTTACTTGAAGATATTCCAACGTAAGAACCTGGCATCAAAAGAACGTTGGAGAAATTGGCTCGGCATTTTCGAACACACTGGAAATTTTCAAAGAAACTCCTTTTTTTGAAGATTTTTTTTCTTCAGAAAAGACTTTTATCCAATCTTAGAAATCTAATATCATATAGTTAAATAAAAAAAGAAACGGAACAGTGAAAAGGAATGAAAAGAAATGAAGATATATTTGGAACTTTTTTTTTCCGACTGGAAAGATTTCGAATGACGTCCTGAGGTATTTGATAACACGCGCAGTTGTCTTCGAATGTCACGGGACACTCTTTTATGGAAATAGAGTGAAAAAAAAAGAAGCAGCACTTCTTTCGAATTAAAATTATTCCAAAACGGACAGAAGCGGGAAAGAAATGCCAAAATAACATTTGCTAAATCCCTTACAAAAAAAATCGATGTAGAAATGCTGTTATTTATTTTTTCCTTTGTAAATGTGATCCGAATTTGGTCTGTCTTTTAAAGTGATTTTTAAACGAACTTTTGCAAAAGGCTTCTAACTTGTTTTTACATATAAATAAGAAGTAATATTCGAACATCAATTCTTGGAAATATAACACTAAACCACTTGGAAATAAATGACAAACTGATTGAGCACCAAAAAAATTAATCAATAATTTTCAAAAGTTGTACAAATATTGTTTTGAACAAATGTACTATCGAAAAATCCGGGGTATAGCACGCACCGTTGTATAATGTCACCTATACTTTCAAGCTACATTTTTTTAATTTTTAGTTATATTTGCCGTATGACATGCACCCCCTTTTTTTATAAAGAAACCTGAAATATACATTGAGTATGTTTTGAAGTCGTTTATTTGAGGTATTACCCCAGACATTCGAAAAATAGTATACGTCTAGAGCTACAACTCTTTAAGCTCATCAATAGAGTGTGTCATTTCTTTTAAGGAAACAGTATTTCGATACGTTTGTAACAACCCACCTTCCCGTCTACCCTGTGACCGGGTTAAAGGTGTAGGAGGAAGTGAAGGATGATTCGACATGATTAATTTCCAATTTTTTATTCAGTACTTTAATTAACTCAAAAACAAATCAATGAATCAGAATAAATAGAATGTTTCCGATTAGCTAACAGAGGTAGGGAGACCAGAGTCGCGTTTTTTTTAAGAATACTTCTAATAATTTATCCGCTTTGTATTAATTAATCTTCTACCTTAATATAGCTTTAAACGGTAGATATGTAACTAATTGCCACTTACACATCTTTCATAATTTAAACAACAAAACGTACTATAAAAAGTGACTAATACCTGAACTCTAGGCAGTCTTCTTAACTTTTAATGCGTAATCCTTCAATATCTTTATATTTCCAAATTCCTATCTTTATTCTCTCACACTGACTTACTAACTCTTTCCGTATATCTCTTCTACTTATATATCACTTTGTCACACTTTTACTCACTAGCAAGCGAACCTGAACTATATATAATAATTTGCATATCACGGTTACTACTTAAAAAAAGGTTGTTTTTCATAGTCCTAAAGATTTCTTTAGAGGGTTAGTTGAAGGACGCGTATAGATCCGTCACACATGTAAAAATTTAATTTTTTTTAAAGGTAACACTTTCGCAACTGCCGTACAATGCGAACCTTTAAATTTTGGTCTTATTTTTTGTGTTAAAAGTGCGCTCGTTATACGTCAGATTTTACGGTAATTTTCTTTATAACTACGCTTCTGACCATGAAATTTCCATATTATAAAGGAGAGATGATACACACGTCAAATTCGTAAGAAATTAAAAAGATACTGGGATAGGCAATCGATTAGCCTTTAAGCACAATGGACTAAATTCATGTGACGTCATAATCACATGATAATTTTAAACCACGTGTTTTAGCCAATCAAGTTCAAAAACACATGTGACGTCATAGCACGATAAATGCAATTATCTATTTTCAGCAAATCTGTTCATGAACTTCGTTGTTGCAAATTACGCTTTTTACAGAAACTTTTTTTAAAAAAATTAATATTTGTCACTTTATTTAAAAGTACATGTATAAAACAAGACTTTTTTTCCCTTCAATTTTAAAATCTTTTTACAGAAATTTCTTTTTATAACTCTTGAGCATCTTTACCCAACTATGCAATTTGAAATTTTACCTAAGTTTTACAAATAGAATAAAAAGTACGAGCTAGTTTATTGTCCGTTTTGAATTCAATGTAGAATACGTGTTTATATTATCATTTGACCGTCATGAATGTAGTCCATTAGACGGCGCAGGAGTTAGAAAAGACGTTTCAAACTCTGTATAAAGGGAAAGTATTTCTCGCGTTCGGAAATCTGAATGTTCGTTAGTTGTGAGGAGATAGTGTAAGGTTTCGTATAAGAATGCCGGAATTTGATAGCGGCAAGGATTGTAATCTATGGACAAGTTTTTTATTTCACATTATTGTATTGGTCGGAATCCAATAATTGTGTCATGTGAATGTAGAATCGATGAATCAAGCAGGGCCATATTTAGTCATGCAGAATCCCAATGGTCTCCGCACGTAACGCTGGGAGAGAATGGACTGGTCAATTTTGAGTTTGGCATTGCAGGATGGTACAAGCACATTACTGACCTGTAGTCAGAAAAATGAATTATTCGCGGAACGAAAGTATCATCACGAGGTGATAATATATATATATATATATCGGTCAGTTGACTTTTTATATGCTTATTTATATTTTGGTTTAGTATTCTTGGTTATCAAGTCCATTATTTATCGGTGTTTTGTTTTGTAACATCTTTGAACTCTTTGGCGCAAAGGCCCATTAAGGTCAAGTCCTACTGAGCCTATCTCTCAGCTTATGTGACCTTAGACGCTGGGGTGCATGTGCAGATGTTTCAGTCAAGTGGTCAGTATAATGTGAAACCACCAATTTCCAGTTAACAATGAAGCTTGGTACTCATTTATCGACCCACTAAGGGGATGAAAGGCTGAGTCGACCTTGCCCAGTCCGGGATTTAAATCCCGGACCTATGATGCGGAAGCGATATAAGCTATGTAAATATAAACACTGCGTTACTGAATATATTGAAATCTTAAATTTAACATTCAAGTTTTAGAGATTTCAGCAATTTTTTTATATTTACATTTTAAAAATGAGGGCATTTTCGTTCATGCTTGGTGGTTCAGTTATATTGAGCACTTAGTTGTTTGAGAATTTTAATATTTTTATGTTATAATATCTTGTGCGATGGTGAATAAATTTTTGACGCTTCACTTTTTTAAAATGTTGAGAATTTGGTTATTTCCATAATGATTTACTAAGTTTCAATAGGGGAGAAGTTTGGCGCTATTAAACTAGTTTAACCCCACTTATCGGTCCTAAGTCGAAAGTTGTACAATGAGTTAATTTTTAAACTTTTGACTAAAGGTTTTTAATTCTGTTTTAAAACGTTGGAGTTTTTTTTTATTCGCATTGATCTTTTGAATTGGGATTTTTTATTCTAAGATTCTAATAATTTCAAATTGTTGTTTATTTATAAAATTGTGATAATTTATGTACATTTAAATAAATATATATATGAATATAATATGTGTATATGTTTTGTAAAAATATATTAATTATGTGGTTGGAGTCGTGGCAATTGAAAGTTCTTCCTTTTAAGGAAATCATCGTTTATTTATGTGATTTTAACACCTGGAAATAAATTTGAGCATGCTTTCTGCTTAAGTGCTAAAGTGCAAAGACATAGGTTTATCCCTTTTTCAAAATTTAAATCCGGAAAAATATTATGAAAAAAAATCCTGTGTTCCAGTGAAAGGAAGTATTAGTTATTTTTAGAAAATACAGAAGTGTTTTAAAGAAAGGTTTCAATCCTCAAGAAGAAACGTGAAAGTTATTAAACGTGTAATATTTTACTAAGAATCGCCAATGAGTCTGTCAAAAATTCTAAGTGTCATCCTTTTAGTGGGAAATCACGAATAAATCTGTCAAAATATTGTCTTTAATCCTTAATTGTAAAATGAAATGAGACACGCTTCGAAAAAGAATATTAGTAATTCTAATTTAAATATATATTTCTACGGGGATCGAGGTTCGAGAATTTTATGCAAATCAGTCGCAAACAAGAAGACAGTTCTTTAAGAGCGATGAGAATTTATTGTCGAAAATCAATCCTTGAAATACTGGACTCAACAGCAAAATTCGCAGAATAAATATCAGAAGGTCTTCATACGTTCAACAGCACTGAGACTCAATTATTCAATGTCTAAAATACACGTATGTAAAAGATTATTCACAAGCATAACCGAACTATTCGGTTTTCACGATCAAGGCAAGTTTACTAATCAAAGGTCGAAACAAGACTGATTCGATTTGGTGAGTAACGCTCTATTTATAGCCGTGGTGGAAACTTCGAGAAAGATCCACTTGCGTCATAGATGGTGAAATTAGAAGATTTCTCCACTAATTTCTAGAAGAATCCAGAGGTTCCCGAACTCAATATGGTCGCGAATGTCACCCAAATGGTCGCCAAAAATGATGCCAACTTCCCTCTATCTCCAAGATTTCGCCAAGTTTATATTGAATCGCCATTATAACGTAAAGAACAGCGTTGATTGTGAATATTACAATTTTAACATAAAATAAATATAATAGAATAATATAAATGCATTACACATCCAAATATAGATTATTTACACTATTTCAGAAAATTCGTAACAATATACATGTATATATATATAATTGTGTAGTCGAGGCCGATTTCCGTTGGTTATTCGTATGTAGATTTGTCGATGAGGATTTCTTTATATACAGATAACTACTTCTTTGGTTTTAATATTTTATTAATGTTCACAGATATATAATATTCAAGCACATTTAGAATAATTAACGAATATTCATGAACAAAAACACTTAACAGAAGCGACAAACTGCAGCGACGAAGACATGTTGTTGGCGAGCAGACAAAGAACAATGAGCGAGAGAATACATCGCTCTTGGTTTCTATACTGGCGGTGAAGGTCATGGGAACGGGAGTCGTGATTGGTTGTAAACGAGAGAGAGCAATTAGATTATGATTAAGATTATTATCACCTTAGTCTTGTACCAAAGGATTAAAAATATTTGAATGGAGTTAATTTAAAAAAGGCTAGAGGGAGTCATTACAAATATATACATATATATAGTATAATAAATTGAAAAAATAACAAGACTAAACTATCAACTAACAAAGCCAGAAGATAGAAACCCGATTTTAAGACACATAACTATATATATATATATATACTAGCTGACCCGGCCCGGCGTTGCACGGGCTTTTACCGAGGGTATAACTTAATCCCCATGATAATTTCCTGTTTCCCTCAGAACGATAGCACTTATGTGTGTGTATACGCTATGTGAGTAATTTCTGTAACTATGCCTTTAAAGCTTAGGTGTCGTCCTCGTCACTTGACCATGGTAGAAAATTTCGAGGTCCGTCTTCAAAAACCATCGAATAGGCGAACAGTGCGAATTTATAAATCACTCACTAACTTTTCAATTCTTTCGTTGCAATTTTTTAGTCCCCGGAAACGAAAATGTAGCCTTTTTAAAAATAAATGTATGTTAAAAAAAGAAAAGTAGAAATAATTCAAATTACAAAATTTTACTACTATTTTAAATCTTGAAGTAAAATTGTGAGGATATTTTGAAATGTTCGACACACGGGAAAAAAGTTTCATGCAATTATCTTTATAAAAGAAGAAATTATTAAATGATTGTTTTAAGTATTTTGAGTGTTTTGTTAAAATTTGTTCAAAACAGTTTTTCGCTTTTTATTTTTTAAATCACTGATTCTAAAAGTTTTAAAAATCATTTTTATTTAAACGCAACGATTTTGATTCATTTTAGAAAGAAAATCATAAAATATGCAAAATATATTTTTGTAAAAAAAAGTTTTTTTTTTAAATTCTAAAAAAAAAGAGTTTTTGGCATTTTATTTTTTTAATCACTGATTCTAAATGATCAATGAACTTTTTAAAAATCATTTTCATTTAAATTCATCTATATTTATTCATTTTAGAAGAAATCATAAAATACAAAACAAAATTAATTAACTATTTTATACTAATATTGATTAAAAATATTCATTTAGCAATTAATTGTGACATGCCAATTTAATGATATTTGATATATAAATAACACGTAATTAATAATGAAGAATTTTTTATTTGAACATAGCTTTTATTTTTTTCTAAGGAAGTTATGCTTATTTAACTGAATACTTCAAAAAAAAATCGAATTGGGCAAATTTTGCGTTTTTATTATGAAATTATATGTCAAAAAAAGATTTATACATTAGGCATTATTTTAAAGTAAACTATAAGTTTTATGAAAGAGAACAAAAATTTTGATACTGATAAATATTTTAAATGAGTCTCACATATGTATTGAATACATTTTGTCATCTTAATCTAATATCTATAATGATTTAATTTTGAAAATTATCTAAATAAAAAATGACGTAAATGGAAGCAAAAATAACTTTTTCACTCGCATTATTTTTTACTCACCAAATTTACTGATTTCCCCCTTTTTAAGGCAGAACTTTTTAGTGTAACCCTTGAGTTAGATGCGTTCGACGGTGAAACAGTCCAAAGGTGTTTGGCACAAAACTATTTTTCGACACCAAGGTAACTACTGTAAAATCGCGTATTTTTTATTATTTTTTTTTATTTTTAGGGCATACTTTTTAAGTTAATGCTTTCAAACTTCACAAATTAATTGCAAAAACAAAGTACTTTGAAATAAAAAATGTACAAAAAGTACTATTTAAGTTATTTCTCAGTATAAAAGTAGTTTACGAAAATCACAATTTTTTTTTAAAAATCCATAATTTTCAGAAGCAATTTTTTAAATCTTCGTATAGATTACGGATAATATTGCTTTACACATGGAAAAAAGTTTCGTGTGATTACCTTCATAAATGAAAAAGTTATTTAATGTTTAGTAAAAATTTCGACTGATTTTTAAAAACTCTTTTAAAAAAAGGTTTTGGGAATTTTATTTTTTAAATGAATGGATCTAAAAGAGAAAGGCTTGAAGTTAATTAGTGTAGAATATCGTTTTAATAACACGAATACAAATTCATACGCAACAATTTAGAAATAATTTTCATAAAAATGCATCAATTTCAACCATTTTTTAAAAAATTCTTAAAAACTAGAAAATATTATTATTATATTGCAAAAAAAATTATACAGTATTGTGGCGAAATAAATGATCTTCCTGATTCTGTAATTATTTTTTGTCTGATTTCAACAGTAAAAATTGGATGGCAATTTTAAGATGGTGGCAAAGGTCGGATCACCACTCGGCCGAAACGGAATGGAAGTTCTGCCAACTAAACAACCCGCAAGAGTAAAACAATTAGGCGTTTTAAGGTTTTTAGTTTATATCTTTTTAACTAATTGCAATATCGGAATGAAAAATAGTTTACATCCTATTCTCAGACCTACTGAATATACGCACAAAATTTCATTAGAATCGGTCTAGCCGTTTCGGAGGAGTTTGGTTACAAACACTGTGACAAGAGAATTTTATATATTAGATAAGATTTAAATTTTATAAGTAAATATTCACACACACACAGTTATTTTATATAGAAATGAAAAATTGTGGTAGAGGACATTAAATATCTATTTCAAATAAATACACAAAATCTCATTTTTTGATCAATTTGCTACAAATTTCATCTTTACACAATCTCTTAATCTAAAAGCTCTTGTTAAGTTTATTTCTCGTATATACTATTTTTTTTTCAAACTGATCTTTCTCAAAACAAAACAAAATATAAGAATACATATTATATCAAGTTTCATCCTCACCTATCTTTAAAAAAAAAAAAAAAAAGATGGAAAAATGTGTACGTGGTCAATACTTCAAATCGCTCAGAACATCCCGGATGAAAATACTGAGCGACCTCCAGACTCCACTCGGTCACTGTGGTCAAATTGACCAATGGCTCCCTCAAGTCACCATTAATAGGTGTTTCTCTTTTGTCTGCGAACTGGTGTGGAAGGGAGCTGATAAATTGTCTTTCTAGAAGGAGGTATCATTACTCTTATCGCCCGTCCACCCTCCCTATACACATCCCCCCTTTTCTTTGTTTTTCGATTCTCACCCCCTCACCTCTCGGATGGATTACTGAAAACAAGTGCGAATGCAAGGAACCGTGCCTAAGTAACATCATTAGACAAGGTTACGGATAGCACTTTTCTTTGATTTTGTGTTTTACTAGAGGACTGTTTTGAAGTGTTATCACAGATTTTTTCGGAAGGATGGTAAAAGCCAGTTTTATTTGTAGCAAAGGATATAGTTTTGTGACAAAGATAAATAGAATAAGAGAAACAAAACTGTATACGTCACTTAAAGTTTGGAATACTCAAACATGATAATTAGGTTCTCAGTTTTAAAAAGCTCTTTCTTATAGACTCATGTGAAAAAAAAGATTATCAACATAAAGTCCCCCTCCCCCCAAAAAAAATTAAAAACTGTTATAAATTTTTTATATAAAGTATTTATATGAATAAAAGTAATTATTTTAGAGACTCCCGATCTAGAAATAGGGTGTAACAACAAACAACATCTAACAACAAAGATAAAGTGCTCTAGTTTTTGAAAAAATTTAAATATCTCTTATCCTGAAGGACATTTCAAAAATGAATAACAGATTTGAAAAATTGAAAATTCTAATCATAAACTTTTGGTACAGAATGGGTCGCGTTTATGTTATTTTTTTGTCAATGTTTAACCACTTTTTGTAATTTTAGTAATAATAATTTCTTTTTCTATTGTTAATTTTAGCATATTTTTCTTAAAATATACTAAACAAATCTAAAAACTACAAAAAAAAATCCCCATCTCTCTATTTTTAAATAAAAAGTTATTGCAAGTAGTCGGATACCTTAAGCTTACTTTATTCTGCTGATATTGAAATTATATTGCTTGAAAAACATAAATACAAAATTAAGTGCTTAATGATATATTATTTCTCCAATTCGATTGCTTAGTCAAAAAATGAGACATTTTTTAAACAAGAGTTTTGTTTAAAAATGTGATATCAAATACTAATTTTAAAAGTAAAGATCCATGACACACACTTTAAAAAATGGGGTACATAAAACTTTTTATAGGAAAATTCAAAGAAAAAACATTGGTTAAATTGTGTTTTGCGTAGCAATGCTTATGTATAAAAAAATGCCTCCGATTTCAATAACTTTTGAGTAATACCATTTGATTTTGTTTTTAGAGCAATAGATCCATACCTAAAGTAATCATGTACCAAATTTGAGCAAATGCTTGAACTTTTATTTAAAAGAGTGGAAAGCTAAGGAAAAGCAAAGTCTAGAACTGATTTTAAATCGAGAAAAATTGAATGTATTTCTATTTAAAAAGTCGGGGATATTTTAATTTTAAAAATGCCAAATGCTATTTAAAAAAAAAACTTTTTATTTTATCCCCTCAAAAATTAGATTAGTCTAAGAGAAAACGAAAACACTGACTCGAACTTAAAAAAAAATAAGCTTCTTTTTAATGAAAATTCGTATTCCACTGCCAATTAGGTTTTAATTAAATGTTCATCGTTTTTACTTAGGGGAGAAAAAGAAAACATTTCAATGGAGATTGAAAAAAAAATGGCTTTTGTTGTTATAAATCTTTGATTGAATAAGTTTATGAAAAAAGGTAATAGTGGTGTAAAAAATTAAGTCAATTCATAGACTTTTAATTGAATCTATCTTTGTGAAGTGTTAAACAATTTAAGCCAAGAGTCTTAAAGAAGTTATTAACATTAATATTACCATTTGGTATCATTATCCTATAAAAAGTAGCCTATTTTATTTAAGTATGGATTTATGATTGGTTGAAATTAATTTTTTGTAATAACATGTATTTTGTTCTTCGTATTTTTTATGATGTATAATGCTAAAATTTGTTTTATTTTTATCTCTTAAAATTCAAATTAACATAATTTAATGTTTCAAAATTTTATAGACATAGCACGAGAAACGAAGTTGAAGGAGCTAGAATCATATAAATTAAATCCTTATGAAGAATGTTGTGTTTGTTGGAAAATATTTTTCGAATTTATAGATTTTCTCAGATGATTTAGATCCTTTAAAGTTTAAAGTCTAAGCCCAGGGCTCTTAAACTTTTCAGAGGGTGTGGGGGGGAGGGGGCAACCACATTTTTTGTACAAAAGTTTTCTGTGACTTTATATGTATTTCGCAAAGTTTACACTCGATTGGGTGCTTGCATATGTGGGTTTTTTTAGTATATTTATATTTTATAACAACTAGTTGAATTTAACGATAAGAAATATTAATTAACAAAAGAAACCCACATTTTTAAGGAAGGTTTATGTAAATACCCAAATCGTATAGAAAGTTTGACATTCTGAAACAAACAAGACTAACAAAACCCGCTTTATTGGTTAAATAAAAATGCTTGAGCAAGCGTTACTAAAGCATTCGAACATCACACATGAAGAGTCTTTGATGAATTAACAGCAATATGTGCAAAACAAATGAAGTAAAAGGTTTTATTATAGTTTAAGTAGAAAAGTACTTCGTTGCATGTATATTCATATATTGATTATATTCCAGATACAATCTACGAGGGCCTTTTTTTAGATAAAAAAGGTCCGTTTGTTTTTTAAAAAAATAACAATGTTTTGTTCCAGAAAACCTTTATTTTTGGATTGTACATACTTTTGCCTATTTTTCTACATATTTGTCGAGTTTATTAATGCACTTGCCGTACCTTAGAACTAAGTTTTGAAAATAATTTTTAAAGAAGTCTGCCGCCTGATCAGACAGCCAAGAGTGGAGCAATTTTCCTTGAAAGCCTCCATTCTCAACAATTTCTACCAAGTTGCCATGGCAATGGTTCCGAACAACTTCTTCCCAGTGATCTGAAAAAATTGCTACAAATAAAATTTGTTTGAAATTCCAGCCAATGTGATTCTTCGGCACCCTACTTCACAATCAAGATGGTGGTAGCGATGGAAGCCTTGGTTTCATCAAACGCATCAGATATGGCGTACAATAATTTAAACAGAATGGTGATCCATTTCTGCTTACGACCATCAACAGAAGCGTGAGTTTCATAAAAGTAATAATATTCGATGCTCGGTTTCTCCGAAATAAAAAAAATCGGCGAGTAAATTTTCAATAAGAAGGTAGGGCGCGGCTGACGTGTGAGCATATATCATTTTTGTTACGGCAAACTTTCAGCCTCACAGCTTCTTGAAAAATGTCCCAAAACGGTTTTTCAAATATACGTGTGTGATAAGGCTTTAAGACTTCTTGATTCACTGAGCACTTTTGCAAAAGAATGTCCCACCTGCAATCCTTTAAATTAGATAACATATAGACGGACGTTTAGAGGTTACGGGCTACTTCTAATGTTCTTAAGGTGTTGCGATTCACCCAGTGGCGTATATATATATAGGTGTGGCATCCTTTATTAAAATATTTGTTTTCTTTTCTTTACTCTTGTTTATGACATTGCATCCCTAATTTAAAATATCGCAGATTGCTATTTTTATACTATAAAATCACAAGTAACACAAAGTTGCCAAGTTCAATGCTTGAACAACTATGAGCGCGACGGCTAGACATGGAGTGTGGGTTTATTTAATACAGCGAGCAGAGAACGTACGTGAACAGCTATTGTGGGACGCGGTATCAGCTTGAGAAACCATCCCGTGTGAGATGATGTCTCAATGCCCAATCCCATGCTATCGTGAGAAAAAGTGATCACCAACATTTACTGTCTCTTTTAGTCGGTGTGTTGGGAAGATTTCATTTCTACGGCTGGCAACGCAGTGATCACTTCCCCCCTCCTAAGGCGGCAGGAAACATGTTAAGCGTCATCGTTCGCTTCCACTGAAGGAAAAAGTGTCGTCACACATTTATCGAATCATTTGCTTAAGTAAATACAGTCACATCAAGAGTGAAAAGGTGATTCTCCTGTCTACCTGGCTTCGGTGTTGCATAAGCATGTTTCTTTTAGTAAGCGCGTCTTAAGTGGTCACCTTAAAACGTCTTGGTGGTCCACCGGTCGATCGCGATCGACTTAATGCATATACTTGATATATAGCGTACATTGTCAAATACTCATGCAAGCGGAAACCCGTCACTAATAAATACGCATGATTCACTGTCTCATAAGCCCAGGCACAAACCGACTCGACAGACGGTCACCTTTCAACGAAATGAGTAATATTGGTGTAGGGCTGCGTTTATCAAACTGAAGAGCTTGATAACTTTACGAGGGAAACGCGAGCATATTGAGAAATCGAAAACAAAGATTATTTAAAGAAATTATAAATTTACTGAAAGTAAGCTAACAAAATACATTCTGACGTAATAAAAAGATAAAATCAATACTTACATTGATATAATACATTTATAAATGTCATTACTGTACAATGTATTTTATAATTAATTTAACAAAATTAAATTAAGAGCAAGTGTAATGATTACCAGTGACCCCGTAGGCTTTTTTATCACATATAAAGTTATATTCAAAATTAATACTTATATCTTGATAATTTGTACGGTTTATAATTAATTACTTAAATGCCTATTCAATTATACCTCATTCCTTCCCCAATGCCACCTTTTTTTTACGTAGGCCTGCATATGTGTAGGGGTGGGAGAAAAGATATATATATATATATATATATATATATATATATAAAGGAGAAAAGCGAGACTCACTCACTCCTCACTCATCACGATATCTCCGGAACTATTTAACCTACAGTCTTGAAATTTGGTAGGCATGTTCCTTTCATAGAGTAGAGATCCGATAAGATCGGATTTTGCGAAATTCGAACCCCAAGGGGCTTTATAGGGTTAAAGGGTGTTATAAATAATTATTTCCATGTTTTAACTACTCTACGTACAGTCTTGGAATTTGATAAGCAGATTCCTTTCAACGAGTAGAGATCACCTACAAAATGGATCTTGTAAAAATAGCCCCAACGGGCGTTGTGTGGGGACTAAGGGGTGTTATAGATAATTATTTCCATTTTTAAACTATACATGTACAATCTTGAAATTTGGTAAGCAAATTCTTTTCGTAGAGAGAGATATTTCCGTTTTCATAAACTATTAGATCTACCTGCTTGAAAATTGGTAGGCATGTTCCTTTCATCGAATAGAGTTCTTCGAACAAAGAATAAAACGAAAATCCACCCCTAAGGAGGGTTGTGAGGGATCAAGGGAACTTAGAGAAAAAAAAGTCCTGTTTTTGAATTGCTAGAACCACATACTTGAAATTTGTTAAGCAAGTTTCTTTTGTTAAATATGGATCCACTAAGAAAGTATTTTATGGAAATCAACTCCTAGGGGGAGCAGGGTGTTACTGGGGCGTATTGACAAAAAGAGTTCCTTTTTTCGAACTACAAGGAATACAAAAACGGGATTTGGTTTTCATTTTTCTTCTGTTGAATTGAAACCCGCTAAGAACGGCTATTTTTGAAAACGGCTCTCAACAGAATTACGGAGGTATTGATAGTAAAAATTTCGCTTTTTGCTCTATTAGTATTGGACATGAAATTTGGCTTGCATGTTTATTTTACATAGTAGAGTTCAACCGAAAATTGGTTTTGCGGGAATCCACTTGGTGAACTTGGTGGTTACCACTTGCGGAAATCCACTTGGTGGTTACGAAAGTGCAAACATTCAATCTATACTTCAATTTTAGAGATTATTAGAAATACAAAAAAGAAGTTCTGTCCTTTTTTTTTTTTATCAAGAGGCGGGAGTTACAGGTATAAGTATATTTTTCAATACAATCGAATTCTTAATGCTAGGACCTAGATATCAATATTTGATACGTATAAATAAACAGTTTATATTTATAAAACATCATGAAATACCCAGCGAAGTGGGTGAGTAACGGCTAGTATGTATGTATATGTAAGTAAATCGTCTGAAGTAAAGCCTTCGCAAATACTGCCAAGGTCTTTTCATTGCATCCCACAGCCTTAAGAATAATTTTTTAAATAGCAGTCCACAAAAAAGATTGTACTTCGGAAAGACGTATATATACGTCCGGGCATTTAACACAAAGGTCGAGCCAGACGTATATATATAAGCCAGTGGCTCTTATGAGTTTAAAGTCAGATTGTAACTTTCGCGTCAAAATATAGTATTATTGAAATCAATGCGATATTATCTACAAGGAAAGGGGGAGGAGTGTGATGAAAATTATGATTGAATGTGTCGCAAATAGTGAAAGTTTGAGAAGCACTGGTGTAAAGTGGTGATCTAGGCCTAGACATGGGTGACGGACATAACTTAATGATGCACTTTTGCCACTGTTGCCAATTGGCCTACATTTAAAAATTCTGAGTTTCTCGGAGAATCTATCCAGAAATATTATTCGTGATTTTTATGAAATTATTCGGTTCTAGATATTACTGAGACCTAGTCGATAAACCTGTCGAGGCTCAAACGTCCTCACATTGGTGTGGTGCTGAAGTTTGAGGAGGGGGTGTTAAGCACAGGTGTAGGCCTCGTCACTTGAGTATGGTACAAAATTACGAGGTACATCGCCAATAGCCCTCGTGCAGCCTTACATTGCGACGTTACTATTATTTTAACTCAATGAGACCGAGTCGAGAACGAGACGAGGCCTGGACCCGTATTCAGCACATGCTGTAATATGGTTCTGATTGTTACCATAAAATACAGCGTATAACGCGCACTTTTAACACAAAAAAATAAATCGAAATTTACGAATGCGCGTTATATGTCGGGTACAAAAATGATATCATTAAGAATAAAAAAAAGATGAGCATAGAACAAAATTAGACTTCTACATAGATCGAAATACTTATTTAAAGAAATGACATTCCCCATGAACTGGAAGGGTAGTTCTAGAAGTATACAATTTTTCCTGAAACTTGAAGTAATAACTCGAAAAAAATGACTTCAAAACATAACAATTCTGTGCACGTATATTTTCAGGTTTTCTTTTCCGAAAAATAGAAAATGCAAGAAACTGCGTATACCAAAAAAAAAAAAAAAAAAAAAAAAAAAAAAAAAAAAAAAAAAATAGTCTGGGCGCGTTATACGGCAAATATAACAAAGAATTAAAAATGCAACGTGAAAGTCTGGGTGCGCGTTATACGGCAAATATAACAAAGAATTAGAAAATGCAATTGAAATCGGTGCGCGTATAAATACAAAAAAATGCAACGTGAAAGTCTGGGTGCGCGTTATACGGCAATAAAAAGAATTTTGCACGAAATTGGTGTTTCGGCTTCTTAGTGCATTTATCTGGTCGGTTTGTGATTTTTTTTTTTTTACTTTTTTCTGTTGAGTTGAACGATTCAAAACATCTAAGCAGATAGGAAAGTGCAGATAAATATTTTCATTCAATAGTTAATTTTTTTTTTACTAAACGATAGCGGTTTTTATCTACAAAATTATAGCCATTTATTTCACTTCATTTGAAAAAATCAAAGTAAAACAATTTTTGAGAATATAAAATTTAAAAAAAAAATAGCTGAATGTTCCATATTAAAAAATATATATATATATTTATTTCCGCGTTTAGTAACAGGGAAAAAAAAGTTAGAAGGTCAAATGTTCTCCCTGATTTCCAGGAGAGATAGAACAGAAAAATATTGATTGCAATGTGTTTTTTTCTCTGCTACTTCACTTACTACAGCAATACGTTTCTGAAAAATTCCGCTCACGTTTTTGTTCCAAACAGAAAAAGATACCTACCATTATATTTAAAGGGGAAAAAACCCTTTTAAAGGCTGGCTTTATCATTTGCTTTCTATTATTAATTCACTCACATTTGGAAAAAAATTGAGATCGGCAAATAGCGCATTAGAGACTCTAACCCGCGGACATGCCTGACATTTGAACAGTCCTACTGCAATGGTGGAAGTTTTGTAGGAAAATGCTGAATGCCCATTTTGTCAATTGCTCATCTTTTTCTTTTCTTTTCTTCTCTAAAGGTCTCAGAAGAGAGTCAAACAGAAGTTGTACTGAAACTCGGATCAACTTACCTATTTATGGTTGCTATATAATTATATTAATGGTTACTTCGGCATCATAAAAACGGAGAATAAAAAAAAAATACATTGAAAAAATCGCTTAATACGAAACTGAAGGGACTGAAATATTTTTTCGTGCTTAAAGAACTTCATGTTAAAGAATATTACAGCCCCCCCCCTCCCATAAATAGAAATTAAGTTTATTAGAATTTATTTTATTTACATAAATATATATGCCTATATTTAATACAAATCAATGGAACAAGAACTTAAAGAAATTGAATGCAAAATCTTCAAATTTTTTAAAAAACAAAACATTTATGGAGTTTTGCAAAAAAAAAAAAAATTAATAATAATAATAATTGATGTTTTTCTTTGCATTAAATTGTGAACAAATTGTTTGATATCGTCCTTTTTGTTATTCATTTCACCATTAGAATGTGCATCTAAATATTTTTCCATACTTTTAATGACGTTCCTAATTTAGAATGATGTGGAAAGAGGATTGTGTTATTTATTTCCATTTCATCGTCGGGGGGAATCTGCATCAATGATATCTTTTGAGCTTTGAAAATACCCCAAAAGTGTCTGTCTGTCATAATTGGGGCTGTCCACACATCATCATCATCTACTACAATGACATAAGTGTAGCACAAGACACTCTTCGTTCTGTCAAAAAGACATAAGCTAGAAAAAGTTCAGCATACTGTTTATCGATCATCAAAGGACAATAAAACTATAATAAATTGAACAACATAAGGCAGTTTTGCTTGCACACAAATAACACTCCTATAATATTAGCGAAATGTGTCTGTGATGTGTGTCCTTTAATAAAGTCACGCACATTTGAAATTTCTTGGTTCTGTTTAGTTGATATTTTTTCTCATATTATCAAAGAGAAATTGAAAAGTCCTTAAAAGTAGGAAAGCATACTTTCTCTTAATTAAGTTATTCACGATTTCTATCGTGTACAGAAAATAATTACAAAAAAAAAGGATGGGGGTGACTCAGTCATCCCGCGTGATTATTAAGGTTAGTGTCGAGTGCGGGCCTTCTCTTGAGTTAATTACAATAATTTCTGATCATTACATATAATTATGAAGCCATTAAGGTCATAAAATATTTTCCGTGAGCCAGATCGGGAAAACTGCCCACTGTGCGTCGTGTGGAAGTTTGGAGGAAGAGTACCAGCTCAGGTGCCATTATTGTCAATTGACCGAGATCTGACTGGAATCGCTTTGTTGTGTGATTTTAATACACGATCACACTCATGCACATTTAGTGAGTGTTAAAGTATAGTAGTTAATAAAGAAGGGTATAAAAGCTTTCCAAAAAATTTAGTCGGGTTTCTTTGTAGAATAATTCTGAAACGTACATCATTGAACTGTTATTGATCATTGTAGGTCGACTGTGTACTGCTACAAAAAGAAGAACAAAAATCCATGGAACGAAATTTTGTGAAGGAAAAAAAAAAGGAAAGTCAATTTATATTTTATGACATATATTACGCGAAACTTTCAAATAACTGTCCAGATAAAGGCTGCAATTTATAAGAAAACCACCATTTTGAAAAATGAGTAATGCATCGTACATGATACCTAATGCATTCAATTGTTATAAATTGAAAATTGTGACAAAGTGATTATTTAAAATAATAGCTTAATAGTTTTAAAATCAGTTATACTTTTTTTATAGTTATTGTGATAAAGCTCTCTATTTCTCTTTTCCTAATTTTATTGAAAATATAACTAACACATCCTCCTATATGTTATTTTAAGAATAAAAACGAATTTTAAGACTTTTTACTATTAAATTTAATAAGGCATCATCAATCATCTTGAATTTGCAAACCTCGGCTCTTTCTTGACCATTAAATTTGAATGCAAAATTCTTTTTCTTTGTCTGAGCATTTGATTTCGAAAAATATTTCAAATTATTATGAAATGTTCTCTCAAGTGTATTTAATATCTTTATCTAAACCATGTTTGTCTAAAGTGCGGTCCTAACGTAAATTATGAAAATATTTAATTTACACATTTTTATTTAAAAAAAAAATCTTTGCAATATTTTTCATATACAATCGTTTCATTGACTTTTAATTTGAAATAAATTCTTTTATAAAAACATCTTAATATGCCATGAGAATCTACGTTTCGAACTATGTGTGTATCCATTTTTCGAAAAAAAAATGATGAGTATTTCCACATAATTTCTACCCCATTTTCTCTAGAAATAACTAAATTACCTTCAAATCTTCAAATGCAATCCATTGAACTGAAAATGGTGATAATTATATAAATATATAAA